>KV736396.1:0-33662 GCA_000500225.2 Phytophthora pinifolia | reverse complement strand
AAATTTGTGAGCCACACGAAGGCTGCAGCTGACTTTCAGCTGCAAGCCGACGTGGTTGCTGTTGGCGGCAAGCCGCTGACGTGACTACGTCACATGACCTCCCTTCGAGAAGACGCCTACTCTGAAAACGCTTTCGGTCGTTTCTTGGAGTTCCAATAGAGGTCGATGAGTCCGGGAATCTGCGTTAAATTCTTCGCGGGCTCCCAGGTGGCCTCTTCTTTAAGTTTACCAAGCTACAAATATTGTACTGCGGTTGTCCCTTGTACTTGCGACGACTAATGACAGCTTCAACGGGTTGCCCTTCCGTTCCATCGGCTAACACGACCTTGTTCACTGTCTGCCTTCGCTGTCTGTCTTTGTGGTACGGCTTCAGCAGTGAAGTATAGAATACGGGGTGTAACTTCAATCCTTTCGATAATCCCAACTCATAGGAATCCTTTGAAATCTTCTTCAACACTGGAAACGGTCCAATGTATCGTGGAGCAAGTTTCTTCGATTGGGCATATCCCTTGTGACGGATGTCCAAATTCTTAACGTCTAACAGCACCAAGTCGTTTACTTCGAAGTTTTAGGCAGGTCTGTTCTTCTCGTAGTAGTACTTCATACGCTCCTGCGCCTCACTCATGTGGTCTTGTGTTACTTTGAGCAAATTTTCTTGTCAGATTAAAAACTCTTGCGCGGAATTCTCCAATTTATTGAACTCAGGGTCGAATGCCACATCGTCTGGCATGTGTGGAACATATCCGAGATCCGCTTCAAATGATGACATTCCAATTGTGGAGTACACACGTCGATTGTAGGCAATATCTGCCAAATGGAGAGACATTCTGGTCTGGATTAACGACACCTCGGGGCTAGTACGATTCGTTCGCTCCGTTTGTCCGTCTGTTTGTGGTCGAAATGCTGATGACAGATTGTGCTGCGTTCCGAACGCGCTAACTATATTCTGCCAAAGCTTGGACGTAAACCTGGTGTCGCGATCGGATACAATGGTTTTGGGTAAGCCATGATCCTTCACGTAGTTCTTCATGAACACATTAGCGATCTCCGCGGTTGCATCGGTTGTCTTCGTAGCAATGAACTTTGCTCGCTTCGTCAGCCGATCAACAATCACCATAATTGCATCGCTACCGTTGCTAGTGACCGGCAGTGACAATGGATATGTCGGTCCATCTCCCTTTAGGTATGTCCAACTGTTGAAGTAATCCCGGGGGTTTGTTTTGTCTCGCCTTGTTGCGCTGGCACATCTCACCAGTGCCGACCTAGCATTGTATATACTTCATCATTTTGGGCCAGTAGTATCGCTCACGTACTGCCAAGAAGGTCTTGTAGAAACCAGGATGGTCTGCGACGATTGCATCATGGTTCTCACAGATGACACGATTCTCCAGATCTTCGTCATCGGAAATATACAGACGTGGGGTCTCATCTTTGCCGGTTTGGTAGTACAAAATACCATTTTGCAAGGAGTACTTTGGCACGTCCCCCCCCCCTTGCTTCAGCTTCTTGATGATCCTCTGTAGGTCTCTGTTCCACGAATACATGGTCTTAGCGGTTTGAGCTACTGTCACCTTGTTCGTCCTGATTGTCGCCACGATTTCACGGTTCTTCGCCGCTTCCAGTAGTTCTTGGAAGCTTACTTGGGCAGCTTTCCGCCCGAATTCAGGATTGCGCGCCAATGCGTCAGCCACGGTGTTGGTCTCACCGGGGCTGAAACTCGGCAAGCTCATTAAACCATCGAGCCACTCTGCGGTGTGTAGTCTTCTGCGTAAGAATCATCTCAATACTCTTGTGGTCCTTTTCGACCGTAAATGGTCGATCCAGAAGATATACATCCGAGCATGCATGATGGCAAGTAGCTCTTGTTCACGAACAGGGTAATTCAGCTCGGCTGGCTCCGGTAAACGCAATCGGATCTCCCTCCTTTTGAAACAAGACTCCCCCGATCGCGAAGTTCGAGGCGTCCATTCGGATACCAAATGTTTTCGAAAATTCCGGAAGGCTGGGAACCGGTGGAGATGTTAATCGACTTTTAAGCTTGTTGAAGCAGCGTATCTGGTCGCCCGATAGTTCGATAGCTCTCCAGGACGTTTTCCCTTGATACTGTCGTGGAGTGGTCCAGAAAATTGCGCGAAGTCCTTACAGAACCTTGAGACGTAGACTGTAGTGCCTAAGAAGCTTTCCATTTGCTTCTCGTCTTGGGTACAGGAGATTCTGCGATGATCTTAACATTATCAGGATCCATTCGAACGCCTTTGCGTCCGACAAAGCCTCCTAGACATGGAATCTCATCGACGCAGAACTGGCATTTGGACAACTTGACGTAGAGTTGTTGTTCTTCACACCACTTGAGCACACGGTCTAAGACCGCAACGTGGTCTCCGACATCTTCACTTTTTTGTGAATACGTAGATGTCGTCGAAGTAGATTCTCATCACATACCGTAAGTCTCGAAATACTTTCTGCAAAATCCTGTTAAACGTACCCGAGCTTCCGTCCAGTCCCATGGGAGTGACTAAATACTCGAACAGACCGTCTGGGGTCAAAAAGCGGTAAATGGAATATCCGATTCACGCAGTTTAACCTGATAGTAACCCCAAAGTAGGTCCATGCACGAAAACCAGTGACTGACTGACATGGAATCAAAGGTGTCTTCCTTGCGTGGCATCGGTATTGCCGGCAAGATCGTCGCTATATTTAGCTGACGATAGTCGTGCACAATGCGCCAACCCACAGGCTTCTTGACACAGAACGTTGGTGCCGAAAAGGCAGACGTACTTGATCGAATAATTCCCGCTTGAACGATCTCTTCGGTCCATTCTTGGATTGTCTTGCGCTGCTCAGGACTCTGGCGACATTGCTTGACCGATATAGGCTGGGTACCAAGCTTGAGCTGAACTTCATGTTCAATTCCCTAGGTGTCTCACTTGGAAGTTCCGTGCGGAAAACTGTGTCCGCATACTTGAGTAGCGTGTTATATCCTTGAGTGCTTCCCATCCTTGATTCTTGAAGCGTTCAGCCTTCTCGGAATCGTGGGGATTGATGACAAAAATGCTTTCAATATCCTTCTCGTGACGCAACATTCTCAGGAACTGCTGAGAAGAAACTAGTCGCGTCGTACCATGACGGCCGTGGTGGCTTGCTGCCGATAGTAGTTGAAGATTCCGTGGCCCTGATCTATGCGAGCTCTGCGCTGTCCAGCGACCCATCTGGACGGACGTTGCTTCGGCAATCTTATTTGAGCCTCTTCATGGTGTTCCGTATTTATGCGAGGTGTCATGCGTCCTGTATACCAGTCAATATCCGGGTTTTGCTCACGAAGCCACATCATGCCGATGATATCTCCGGAATAGGCATGACCTGAAACGTTCCCGATGTCAAAGGGAACCCAGGTATCTGTAGATTCATGTGCACGGTTCGACGGGGAGGGTGGACAACCTGATCGTAGCCAAGGTCGACTTGAATCATTTCACCCTCGATTACTTCGAGCTCCAGTCGCTTCACCAAGTGTCTTGACACGCCATTGAGACTACATCCATTGTCGATGAAGACGGTGACGGGTCTCTCCTGACCAGCGTCTTTGAAGGCTTGAGCTTCTGCTTCGAGGATAGCATACAACGCACCACTAATGTAGCGATTCGCTTCATTACGTTTAGGAGCGGTACATTGTGGAGATATATGACCGACAACGCCACAGTTGTTGCATGTAGCAAACTTGGTCCAGTCGTCGCTCTTGTCCTTCTTCTTTTCGAAGCGACTTGATTTCTGGGCTCGTCACTTGCTCAAACGATGGCCCAAATCCGTTAGCACTGGCTTCGACGACTTGGTCAGAACACGAGGTGGTCTGCCCATTACTCCATTACTTGGTGCTCGGACTCCCTTCCTTGATCTTCTTCGCAGTTTCTTCCCGTAATCCATTCTGGAAAAAGAACCGCTACTCTAGTTCACTTAACTCAGTTTGGGACAGCAAGTCCTGGAACTTAGAGACGTATTCATGGATGGTTTCGCGTTGCTTCAATTGAAACATCCGTTCTCGAAGATCGTACTCAAAATATTTGGGCCTAAAGCGCGTGCGCCATTGGGTCTTGAATAGTGTCCAAGTCTTGTGCACGTTCATGCGCTCGCAGTCCGCTGTAAAGGCACGGTACCAATTCAGCACGGACCTGCCCAAATTGCTCGAGATAAGCGTCACAAAATCTGACGACTCTGCTGCCATCAGATGACGCTTGTTGGCGTAGTACTGTTCCGTTGCGAAGATCTATAGTTCGATATCTTCGCCGAACCTTCCCTCGTAAACAGGAGGATCTTTCTTCTTCTGATCGCCTCGTGATGCGACGAGAAACTCGAAGCGCTCGTTAGCCTGTTGCATTTGGGCTTGCATCTGAGCTTGCACCTGGGCTTGATACTGTTGTTGTTGCTGAGCAAGATATAGCAGCAGTTGTTGCATGGACATTGAATCTTGTCCTGCCGCAGAAGAAGTTGAAGTAGCCTGAGTGGTCGACGTCGCTTGGCTATTGGCACCCGCCGCGTTTTGCGACGTCTCCTCTAGTTGTTGAGCGTGAAGATGGCCGTGAAGCTTCATTGTCGTCTGTTCTGCTTTGATGACGAGGTCTAGGGTTCGGCGATGGACGCTCAGCCGTATGACCTCTTCTTTGGGCCATACTTGCTGGACTTCTCAGCGCTATATACCAAAACCTAGTCTAAGGCTTCAAAAATGAAACAGAACTGATTAAATTATGTTTGACAGTCTACGTTTCTTATGGAGTGGTCAAATGAAATGGGTACTCACTTCCAGCCAACGAGAGAACGAAACGACGCACACGCTATCGCGGCGGTACCGAGGCTGCTGCGGCTCCGCGTGGCTCCGAGGGGGCCGGTGCCTCGGAGCGTCTGACGATCCAGCAGTATCGGATGATGATTCAAGACCAGGAGAGGGATGACGCGATGAAGGCTCGGGACCTCGCTGGGTCTGCGCGGAAGCGTGCGGCAGCTGCGGAGGCTGCTGTGACTCGGTCGGAGAAGGGTCGGCACGAGATGATGGAGCGGCTTCGTCACTAGGAGCACGTCTGCGGTGGGCCACGCTCTGCGAGGGCTCTGGTCGTCGCCAGCGTCGTTGTCAAGGGATCTCCGACGACGAACCTGCTGCGGGTGTGGGGCATCAGGCGCAGGAATCGTCGAATGAACGTAGGCTTGAGGCGCTCGACGTAGAACGTCGGGTGGAGTCGCATCGTGATAGGGGTGTCTAGCGTGTAGGCATCACTGAGAACCTCCAGGAGCTTGAAGGGTCCAATATAACGTGGCGCGAGTTTTTTCGCACCCAAGTTCGTAACTGCAGTGCCTTGGATGCCGTCGGTAGATAAAAGCACTCGCTCGCCTCGCCGGAAGGACGACATGTTCTTTCGGCCCCGCCGATCTGCGTGTGTCTTCTGCTTGTCAACAGCAGCTTGGAGAGCGTCACGGACAAACGCGCGACAGCTTGATGATGCAACAGGGAGTCGGAGACGCTTTCGGGGAGAAGTTCGCGACGTCAGCTACACAGATCTCATCGTGTGCCACGCTGTGGAGTGCGTAGTCCTCTGCTGGCAGGGGATCTTGACGGCTGCGCCGATGCTGCCATCGGTGCCAATCCTCCCCCACCAAGAGTGGAGCCCGCCGACTGGGGGACGACGAGAAGAGCTGTTCAAGTAGATCGGTTCCTAGGATATCATAATTCTCCCAACAAGCATATCATGTATCCGTAAATTACACCTCGCTAGCCTCCTACATTCCTCCATACTAGATTATCTCGCTCGCTCATGGAGATCCAGCTGAACGCGTCTCCGGACGACGCCGACGAGGCGTCCCGTGGCGTCTCCCACGCCGTGCCCATGTCCTCCTTACTTTCCGACGACATCAGCACCCCTCGCACGCCTTCCAGCCCTCCTACAGCCTCCCACGCAGGCCTCTCAAGCCTCATAAACTCGCCCATGGACGAACAGGACGAAGCAGAAGACGAAGCGAGCCAGGAAGAGTCCGCCGAGGACGACGTAGACATGGACAGACCGCCCAAGACCTCGCTTTCTACGCCCAAGAGCCCCGAGCTTCAGGCGCTGCAGGCACAGCTGCTAGAGGCTGTGCAGAAGCTCTGGACGGAGGCTGCGCCCACCCCCAAACGCCACAAGCGAGGCAAGAACGCTCGTCGAGCCAAGGCCGCAGCCGCCGGCAGCCAGGCCGTTCAGCTAGAGCTGCAGCGCTCGCTGGACCAGCTGCAACGACTCGTGGGCGTGCAATTCGCGCGTTCCGGCGTGCTTTCGGACGTGGTGCAGCTCTGTCTGGCGCTCCTGGAGCTGCTGGACGAGAAGGAGCCTGTTCAGGGGTTCATCGTGCTGACTAGACCGCAGCAGCACGTGGATCTGGAGAGAACGGTGGCTAAATTACCGACCAAACCGCTGTACGGACAGCTCATGGGCGTCTTGAGACGCACGGTTCTTGGCGCGGGGACTGGAGGACGAGAGCTGCTGGCGACGCTGGTGGACTGGTGTCTAGCGCGCCCCACGCCGAGCCAATGGACATGGATACTAGTCGCTGTAGCGCAGATGAACTCGTACGCCGTGCAGGAGTTTCTGTTCCGAGAGGCCATTGCCAGGAGTGGGGAGGGCGTCGACGCTGTGAAGAGTTTCCTGCCGGTGCTGGAGTTCTTGGCGGAGAAATCCCCGGCGCAGACAGTGGACATCCTGCGGGACGTGCTGGACCAGTGTACGTCGCGTGACGAGGTCGAGGTGGCGAGTGGGACGACGCTGTCGACGCAGGAGACGGTGACGCGGCTCGTGGCGCTGGCCAGCGAGTCCGCGGTGCTTGTGCGAGCGTGTGATGACAACCTCCAGTGGATCGTGACGGAAGAACTGGTTGCGACAGTCGCCAAGAAGCTTGACGAGGCAGAAGTCAACGGTAACGGGCGTTCAGGTCAGGAAGGGATGCAAGCTCAGCTGCTGAAGCTGCTGCGTAATCGAAGCGCCGAGCTGTCGAGCTCGGGCTTCCAGCTGCTCCTGCTACTCGAGAGGTTGAGCGCGTCAGAGGCTGCCGTTCCCGTGGCTTGTTTCCAGACGCAAGTGCTCCGTCTTGCTGGATCGGAGACGTCTCACGCCTTCGCGAAAGGGATCTACCGCTTTCTGCCGTACATTTGCCAGCACACGCTGCGGTTGCTCCAAACGATGACGCCAGCTGCACAAGACGGCGACGCTCGCGTGAACGAGTCCGGGACGGGTGAACAACTGACTGCGGAGACTGCCCGTCAACGCTTTGACGAGTGGAAGCAGTGGCTGTGCTTGCTGGCGCAGGCCATTTCCCGGAAGGAGGTGACGGAGCAACTGATCAAGGCGGAGCTGATGCTGGCCGAGTTCGACGCGCTGCCGCTCACGACTCAGCCAGCGGACCGCGCGCTGTGCGAGCTGCTGACGTCTCTGCTGACGCCAGCGTCGCCCGAGTACGTGGCGTTTGTGCGCACCATCGTCCAGGAGTGCCAGGCTGCTGCTCCGCGCGCTCAACGGCGCGTGCTCGGCATCGTGCAGACGTTGCTCAGCGTAAACGACAGCGAAGACGGGAGCGCCGCGTTGCCAGTGACGCTCTCCGTGCAGCAAGGCGTCTCGTGCGTGCAGCAGCTCGCGCAAGCCACGAACTGGAGCGCGAGCGTCGATTCCTTTGCGCTCTGGAAAGGCGTACGCGGCGTGGAGTTCTGGGAGAGTTTCCTGGACTTGGCCCGCTCGAAGGACGCGCTCGTGGCTTCCCGCGCGCTTTCGCTCGTGTCCCGGACGCCGTTTCTTTCTCTCGAGGACCCGAGCTGGCAGTATCGCTGTGTGCGCAAGCTCTCGGGCGTGTACTTCTCGCTGCTGCGGCAGTATCGCGCGGAGCTCGTTCGGCAAGGTGACAGGACGTCAAGCGAGCTGGCGCTGCTGCAGGATAGCAGCCTGCCTCCCCGTCTGCAGACGTTGAAGCTGATCCTGTTCCGAGTCTTAGCGCTGGACGGCGGCGTCGCGCACTACGCAGCGTCCGTGTACAGCATGTTCGCGTCGCTGTGGATGGACGCTCTGCTCAGCACCACGTCGGCCACGAGCATCCCGACGCACTTCCCGAACGGCGTCAACTTCGACGTGGGCGACGGCGGCTTGCTGGATGGAGGCCAGCTCATTCGCTGCGAGCGAACGATCAGCTCCAAGTGCACGAATCTGCAGTCGTCGCAGGTCATCACCAAGGTCCCGGAGACTCAGCTGGTGTACCGGAAGACGCTGGACTCGTCCTGGGAGCGGGAGATGCACGCCGCCCGAGTCTGCAGCGTGTACGCGACGGAGATTTTCGCCCAGCTTGTCGCTTCCACGGGGTCGACGGCCAGTCTGCTGGACGCCCAGACCAAGCCGAGTACCGACGAGGACGGCCAGCTGGAGCGGCGACTGAAGATCGTGGTGGAGATGCTGCTGGAGCGGGTGATCCCGTGCTGCGGGATCCCAAGCGACGACGTGTACAAGGACCTGCTGCCCAACCGCTCGAGTTTCGACGTGGATCTGCGCGTGGAGCAGTGGCTGAACCACTTCCCGGCCTTCCTGCCGCTGCTACGCTCGGTGATCGCGACGTCGACGGCCTTGGGGGCTTGTCAGCTGCTGCGACTCGTGCCGGTCTTCAAGTCGGCGTTGATCGTTCTACTCGGCCACTGGAACAGCGTCAAGGGCGAGCTGGGCCTGGAGAACGTGGACGTACCGCCCTACATGCGCAACCGGAATCAGCTGGCCATCACGTGTGAGCTCATGCGGCTGCTGCGCGCCACCAAGTGGCTGCCGACGCCGCTGGGCCGGACGGCCGAGCTGCTGCCGCTCACGACGCCCGCCGACATCCGTGCGATCCTCTTGAGCTGCTGGTTCTACCTCTCGGACCACCCGCCGCGGTCCGGCTCACGGGCGCCCACCCCAGCCACGTCGGCGACGACGTCACCGATCTCGTCCGGGTCGTCTCCTGCCGGCTTCAGCATCACGGGCCTGTCCACGGGCGGCCCGACGGCCAGCTCCAGCCACCCGCCGATCGAGTTCTACCTCATCCCGCTGAGGAAAGCGCTGCACCGCAACATCCGCAAGATCGGCGCCAAGTACCCGCTCTTCATGTGCTGAGGTGGCCACTTCAACGTCTGTCAGTAGTACCACCACACGTCGTATAAATCACACCACGCAACAACCAATCGGTATGTACGCTGTATTAAGCCAAAAGTCACTCCTCCTTATACAGATGACGCCGCTCAGAACTGTCTGTAATAAACACCTTATCGCGGTGCTACGTAGCTCGGCATTTGGTGTCCAGTTGTGTAGATATGGGCGACCGTGTGGAGCTGCTGCTTGTGCGCATCGACCACTTCGCGGACCGCGCGGCGTACGTGGCGACGCTGCGCTCGTGGCTTGAGGAGCTTCGGGTGGTCAATGGGCGCGTCATCAGCATGGGCTCGGACCTTCAGCTGCTGTTCGTGGCGGCGTCCGAGGCGCAGAACTCGCAGCTCGTCGAGTTCTTCCGTTCCAAGCCCATCGACACCAACAGCCGCGGCGAGCGCTGCGTGGACCGCTTCGTGGACGTTTTAGGCAAGAAATCGGTGGACACGTGCAGCTGCAGAGGCTTCCTGGAGATGCACGTGCTGAACGCCACGCTGCTGCTCAAAGTGCTGGTGCTCGAGTGGCAGGCGGAGCAGAAGTGGCTGGACGAGGCCATGGCCACCAAGCGTACCAAGGCATTTCTGGACTGGAAAGAGGCGGCCAAGGCTTCCAGGAAGGAGAGACGCAAGCGACAAGGACTGGAGAAGCAGCACGAGCGAGAGGCCAAGCGAGCCAAGAAGGAGCAAGAGAAGAAGGAGCAAGAGGACGACAAGGTTGAAGAGACCAAGCATGAAGAGGTTCAAGTGACCACGGAGAACGAGGTCAACGTGGCCACGGAGGCCGAGCTCAAGCAGGACGAGACGATGGAGCCAGTTGCGCGGAAGCCGAAGCCGAAGAAGAGCACCAAGAACAAGAAGCGGCGCAAACCAGCGGCCAATAGAGTAGAGTCTTAATACGGAGCACCTTGAAGCGATATTGTGTACATAAGGAGGTGCCGGCAGTCACAGCACCTGGGCCAGCTCGTCGCGCAAGCTGCGGAAGCCGGCGAGTTCGTCGTCGAACAGGGACGTCGCGGGCTTGTCGGCGTCGGCGTCGGCGTCGGCGTCGGCGGCTTCCTCGGCCACCGACGGCGTGAGCGCCGACGCCGTCGACGTCAGGCGCGGCGCGTGCTTCAACTGGTGCAGGAAGTTGCCCACCGACGCAGTCTCTAACGAGGCGCCGGACGAGCGGTTGAGCGTGCTGCCTGCGCCCGTGGAGACCGAGTCGGCCGCTGTGGTGGCGCTTGATCCGATGGTCGAGCCGTCGCCGATAGCGAAGGGCAGCAGCATGTCGGCGCCGTCGAAGTCGTCGCCCTGGGCGTCGGTGGCGCTGGCCATCTCCGAGAGCGACAAGAAGCGCGGCCGGCCTCCAGACGCGCTGCCGGCCGTCTCAACCAGCGCGAGACCGAACGCGTCGGGCGTGTCGGGCGAGATCCCCCACTGGGTCACGCCGCTGTCGCTGAAGTCGGGCGAGAAGCCCCGCTTCCTGGCGGAGACGAGACCGGCCGATGCCGAGAACGACGAGCGCTTGCCGCCATGGAGCCCCAGCTGGAACTGGTCGGTCGTGATGAACGTGGGCACGTTGCTCGAGCCCGAGCGGAGGTAGTTCTTGCTGTACGAGTAGCCTGGCGACGTGGACAGGAGCTCGCACGGGTTGGCTTGGAACGGCGGACTTGACGAGAACATGGGCATCCCGTCCGAAGGGGATTCCTGGCCAGGGTGGGGCCGGGTGGTGACGGCTTCGGTGGCGGCGGTACTTGTCGCTGCAGCTTGAGTTCCTGCCTCGCTCTGGCCATCCGTGAAGTCCATCGCAGGCGCTTCCACGCTGGGACTGGATTCGCCGCTTTCAGAGACGAATGCGCCGTTGAACGAGCCATTTCTGCGCCTTGTAGCGAGCTGCTGCATCGAGGAGGGCGACTCGGTGTCAAGCGTAAAGTTGTCCAGCGATCCTGGCACCGGATGACTGTCATTGCCCGCAAGGAATGGCCTGTGCGGCAAGCCCGGAGACGTGCGGCCATTGCGGAGTAGGGAGATGGACCTCGGATGGCGAGGCGGGGTGGCCAAGCGGTGGTAGACGGCGTTGCTGTTGCTGGTTGGGGGCTCGTCGTGGAGAGAAGACTGGGACGCGTGCAGTTCGCTCTCGGGGTCTTGGTGGCTCGCTCCTTCCCAGAGCTGCTGCTGTCGTTGCTGGAACGCCAGCGACGGCAACGACGCGTGCTGCTGCTCGCGATCAATCGCGACGTTCCCGTAGCCATAGGGCGCTGCCGTCACGTTCGGGTCGGCTGCTGCACCTCGCTGTCGAGCGTCGTGCTCGCCTCCGTACGAGTGTGCGTGTTGAACGCGCCTTGCGTCGCCTTGCTCGTCCCCATACCGAGCCGCAGCCGCATCTGCTTTGCTGTTAACCCGTGGGATCGCCATCGGCTTCGACATCCCTGGTTGAGGTCGCCCCGCTACGTCCTCACCCACTCGGCCGGCGCCCACGGGGCCTGTACTGCTGAACTGCTGACAAGGGATCGGGATTGACTGCGGCGTTGATCGTCGACGCTGCGGCGTGTCGACGTCGCCTCCAAACTGCTCGGCGTCGCTTACCGGCACGAACGAGTCGGTGTGTAGATCCGTGACTCTCATGGGCGAGTCCGCCATCGCCGCACTTGTCCGCGAGGGTGCGGGGGCGCTCGCAGGCGCCAAGTCCGGCGAGCCCGGTACATAATCTTGGATAATGTAATTGTCGTGGAAGATGCGCGCGGGCGCCGCTTGCTCCTGCCGGTCCGTGAACTGGTCGCAGTCTCGGCGATACACGGCCAGCACTTTCAAGAACCCAAACGGCGTCGCAATGGGGATAAACGAATAGCCACTTGTGGCCACACGCTGCGCCTCGAACGCGCGCGTGGCATCCGTCGAAGGGGCAGCGTGCATCGTGTAGCTCAGAGCGGAAGGATAGGACTGCGCGAACAGTCTGTGGGCCGGCAGCTGCCTCATAAAGGAGAACAGCGCTCTCAGCAGCACGCTGATGCGCTTGCAGACCTCTTTAAGCTGCTGAATCACGTCCTGTGTGGACCCCAAGTGAGTGGATCCCTCTCCTTCTGCTGCAAACGTGACGCTCCAGCGCTCCAGCAGCACTTTATGGCCGTCGACGTCCCAGAAAACGTCGATGGCCAAAGGCAGCCGCACGTCCTCCTTCCAGGCCGCCATGGCCTCGCGTACGGCCTGCACCTCTTCAATGTCCAGGTTGAATCGGGCCCGGCGGCTGCCGCGACGCAGGTCCGGCTCGGCCTGCAGGTTCACGCGGCTCTGCACGATGAGCTCCGCTGCCTTGTATAGGAACTCGAGCACCACTTGCTCCGTCTTGGTGCGGCCGGCTGCAACAACGTAGTCAATAAGTCATCAGACATATCGTAAGGCCATTCGTTCGATAGCTAAGAACAGTTTACGTACTGGAAGAACCGGAGCGCGGAGGCGGCGTGCCGTACCGCGTGTTGTGCAAGTTGTAGCGACCACTGGAGCCTCCGAGTTGCTGAGGTGAAGCTTGAGGTCTCTGGCCAACGGGCGATAGGTCCACGGACGACATCATGGCCCCCCGAGAGCGACGAGAGCGGGTTACGAAGCGTCTTCTCCGTCTTCTTCGCGGGATTTATCAGTCTGTGGACCGAATGCTATTCGCTGATTGGACGATAAAACCTGCCATTTTAAAGCGGCGCATTTTTTGTAATTAAAGCATCTGCGACGTGTGCACACTTCAACTTCAAGAACTTGCCGCACGAAAGATTATATTATATTTTCATTCTCTTCAGTCATGTTAGTAAATTCAAATCCATTGTCATCTCCTCCAGTCGAAGAGATGGCGTCATGAAGCGCAGCCCCTGCAGCTTCAGCCGCTGGAGTATCAGTAGCTGACGAGTGAGCCGCGCCTGACTCTCTGAAACGTGACTAGTGGCGTAGTCTGTGATGTGCCTTGCCAACTCATCAGGAAGGGCTCGACTACGGCAAACCATATCTACGTTGGCTTGTACGAAGCGCCGTGTCTGCTGCCACTGCTCGGGACGGACGGTGCGTGTGGAGACGATCGGCTCAATGGTTGGGTCCACGAGGTAAAACGTTGCGAAGGTGAGCTCGCCGCTCTCGGAACTCGTCGCATCCAGCAATTCAAAGGGCTCCATGCGATGTGTAAGCAAGCTGGGGGCCACGATAGAGCGGCCTTCGTGCAGCGCCAGCGACCCCCACGACTGGAGAAACTGGCGCCCGTACCGTCCGCGGTGAAAGGCCGACGTCCTCTCTCCGTACGCGAGGAACTCGTCTTCTTGCGATCTCAACTCCGGTTCTACTGAGTGAGCGAAAGCGCGGAAGGCAAGTCTGGGAGGCGTGATGTTTCTCGCTCGGATCACGTGGTAGCCCACAGCGACGATGTGTTCGTGGTTGTCACCGTCGAGCTGCCAGCCTCGGTTGACGCATTGATCCCCGGCAAAAGCTGGTTGGGCTTCATCGAGGCGGATGGTTGATACCTTCACCACCACCTGAAGCTGTCGACCGCGAAGCTCGAACGGTTCGGTAAGTGACGAAGAAGCGCATACCAGGTCTGTCGAGCCGAGGCCAACGTGATGAGGCGGGGGCGGGTCTTGCCTTGCGATGCTGCCTAGCACGTGCTCAAATAGCGGACACATTCTCCCCAGAAGCTTTGGGATATGAGCGTACAGCGCTGGAAACTGGTGTGGATGCAGAGATCCGTGTAGCGGAGACAACGCGGTCACGCTCCCATCAACTGCAACCTGGAAGTCGGTGGGCAGCCACTGGTACTTCAGCCGACCATCGTTCTCGTCGGTGCAGACCCGGCATCCTAGTGACGGGTCGAGGATGTCCGTCACAGCCACACTGGGGATCTTCTCACCGCCGCTCGCTGTCTTGTAGGAACCCTCGAGTTGAATCAATTCCTTCTCGAACGAAAGCACTTCACTCTCATTGAAGTTGGCATCTCCGTCGCAGATAAACGTCTCGGGAATGTGCGTCCCCATCGGCGCTCCAGCGGTTGCTGCCTGCTCCACTGTGTGCAAGAAATCAGCAATAAACACCCGCGTTGCTTGCAGTTCATGGCGCACGGACAGCCACAAGGCGTCGACAGCCTTGCTGTGGCTCAGTAAGAGCTGGAAGTCAGCGCCATCCTCGACCTTATCTGCAAGGAGCCACGACACCAGCATTGGTAGCGCCCTCTGTCGAGCACGCAGCAGCGCTCTCACCAGCCGTTCAGGTCTTGTCGCGATCTCAAGAAGCTCGTCACAGTCGCCACCTTTGGACACCAGCGCGAAGACTGCGTAGCGGATCAGTACGTCGTAGACACCCCGTCCTTCTCTGACCTGGAGATCCGAGCGAAAGCATTTACAAGCTTCATCCAAGGACGGAGAGAACTGCAGCACACGCGTCAGATGGCGCTCCAACAGCGCTCGCTCGATCGCACGCAGCCAAGAGGAGCGTGTTGCTTCGCACTGCACGAACTGGGCGACTCCACGTCCTCCCGGAGCGTTCACGACAGCGCCGATAGCACTGAAAACGTCCAGCTCGGCCACTCGTCGAGCGACGTAGCTGGATCCGTCGTTGACGAGGCTGACGCTTTGGTGAGGCTGGAGCTCCCGACGACGGAAGGTATCGACTCCACTCATGGTTTGCAGGCACCTGCCTGGTCGCCAATGTGAGAATGAGGACGGGGCTCCCTTGGCTGCTAGCAGCACGACAGCGAGCTCTCGCACGTGCCAGCTGCGACTTGTGACGTCCTTTCACGGCCACGTTGAAGCACAAGAACTTTCCGCCGTGCTCGCGAACTCCATTGTGGTGACGCGCCTGTGTGTGCTCCCACTTCAACGTGACGGGGCAGCAACGGCAGCCCTCACCATCCGAGACGAGCGAGCTACACACGCAACATCCTCGTGGATACTGCAGTACTTTTCAAACAGGTTGCATGACACCAAATGTGCCTAAAAAACCAATATTAGGAGCATATGTCTTCGAATTATGCAGGGTATGTACTCTAAGATGCTTTCGCAGATGACCCTTCCTCTTTAAAACATGAAGACCTGGTTCACGTTGTAGCCAATTTCCTTCAGCATCCTACTCACGGCCTCGTCGAAGGCTGGCGGGCCACAGTGGAAGGCGGCCACCTCGGGCGACGGCGTGGGCACCAGCTCGGCGAGCATGGCTTTGTCCAGACGCTTGCCCGTCCTAAACGACCCCAACTCTTGAGAGTCTTTCTCGCTGGCCTCGTGCAGCACGTGGTGGATCTTAACGCGGTCAATAAACATGTTGACCAGCGGCTCCAACTGCATGAGCGCGATGATGTGCGCGAGCGAGTGGTTGCAGTCCACCAGCGTGATCTTGGCCGAGTCCTTGCTGTTCTCCATCACTGCGCGGATCATCTGCAGCATCGGCGCGATGCCCGTGCCTGCAGCGACCAGGACAACATGGCCAACATTGGTCAGCTTCGGCTGGCCACCAACCGTGACCACGCCGGCCTCCGGGTATCCTAGTACTCCCTGCGGGCCGAGCATCTCGACGCTATCTCCAATGGCCAATTGGTCCAGATAGCTGCTCATAATGCCGTCCGGATATACTTTGACCATGATATCAAAGGTGGCCGGCTGCGAGAACTTGGACGTGGGGGTGAAGGCCCGCTCGATCATGTGGCCGTTGATCTTGGCCCGCACTTTCAGGTGTTGGCCAGGGATTTCCAACCCGAGAAGCTTGCTGGCCGGCAGCTCGAAGGTCAACTTGACCGTCTGGAGCCCCGCCGTCGTTTTGAAAGCTAGCGTGAACGGCCGCCACTGCGTCTTGTCCAGTGCAAACTTGGATTCGGCACTGGCACTGGCGGCCACGGACTCCGGGTCCAGTTGGCCGATGTAGCATTTTTCCAGCATTGAGTGGCCATTGACCCACGGATGCTTCTCGTTAAACAAGTCGGTGCAGTCTCCGCCGGCCGAGAGCAGCAAATCGGCGATGCCGCCCGGGTGGAACTTGAGGTAGGGCGTCATGTTGTACACCTTGCCGTCTAGCACGCTCCAGCAGTCCTCCTCGGTGCTGTGGCGACTCACTTCCTCTATGGAGATGGCCCGACGCGGTGGCCCGCCACGCAGACCCGAGAGGTCCTGGCCAGATTGACACAGACGCATCCAGTGCAGCTGGCTGTAGCCCGGCGGCAGGGCCACCTTGTTGCGGCGCTGGCTCATAGTCGGACAGCCGCCCATTGTTAATCTGCGGCCGTTTTAGGCGATCGTGAAACTGTACGTTCTTTGCAGGGGGTTTCTTCCCCGTGGTGCCGCTCAGAGCGTTTAGGTGTGAGTCCTCCTCGCTTGGTTCACTTTCAAAGAACATCGGCTTGAGGCTTTAGTCTCCTTGATGTGAGAAAATATGCTGGTTCGTGGCGTGCACCAGTACGCTTTGTTCGATTCAACTCCTACAGTAATGAATCGCTTTGACTTGTGAGGCGACAGAGCAACCATCAGGACAAGCGACAGCGACATAGGAAGCAGCGGCAGTAGGGACAGCGACAGCTGGACGACACAGGAACAGAGGACGGGAAACGCTACGGAGCGGAGCACCGAAGTAGTGGTGGGGACGTTAACGCAGGGAACTTAACGTAAAAAAAATCCAGGCGCCCAAAGTTAACGTAAGTTTACGTAAAGTGCGTTAACCAATGACAAGTGACTATGTTCTCTGTCGGACTCGGCTAAAATTCGACACAAAATGGGAAGCTCTATTGAAGAGCGGAACCTTCGTTCAAATGTGCAAACCAACGACGCACCTGGGTGTGCTGTTAACGACCTGTGCGTGTTAGTGGGTCACCTGTTGGCTAATGCAGATGCGGATACCGGACTAAAGTCCGTGCATGACGCAGCACTTTTGACGATGACGTGGCACACTTTTGGAAGGGCGATCGACACATGCTTCGCCCGCAAACAACAGCTATCGCTGGCGGCATCCGGTGAGCTGTTCTTGCGTATAGCCCGCATCAAGACGTCGGTTGTCCAGGGCGTGTCCATATACAAGGCTGCCGAGCAGTGGCAGCAATGCATGCTCCACGCGTTCGGCTTGCTCTTTGTATGCTATGATGAACCATCTGAGTACCTTTTTCCGCTTCTACCACGGTGCGCGTGTCAGATCTACCCGGGGGCAGACATACACGCAGGAAGAGGCTGTCATGTACTGGGAAAACCTGCAAAATGACAAAGACACCGAATACGAACCACAACCAAAGCGAGAACGCAAGCGACCAAACGTTGCAGCTTACATTACCGAAGTCATCAGGGAGTCTCTCAAAGCTATGCCGTCCACTCAGCGTCAAAGCGTCACACCCAACATGACTAGCCACTCCGTGCGACGTGGATCAGCTGCATACACCAACGCTTCCCCAAACTGGCGATTCAGTGGATCTCCACTCGTGGGGCTTGGCTGTTGGAGTCCTTGACATAAGCATTTGCGTACATTGGAACAACCACGCGTGAGGATCAGAGCGTTGGCAAAGTTCTCGCGGGGTATAATGCGCCTGGCCTACCTGTGGCTACACCAAGCATCGGATCTACAGCAGCGGCTGACGGTTTCGGAGTTTGGCCAGCTCGTTACTTTGCGGGACGAACTCTTCCAACATGTACTCGGCTCGTTGGACTCGCGCTACAATGTCGCTGTAGAGGTCGTGAACGCCACATTTGCCGCGCTGCTGATGCATATGGAGGATGTGTTAGAAGCCTCGCAAACCACAGTCACCAGGCCAGCACACGTACCTCGCTACTTGTACCAACCGGATAGAGGAATTACCGCTACGAACGCACGTCTCGGCTGCTCGATATCCACAGCGACGTGCTGTGAATGGGGCCGGCACCTTACTACACGCTGGCGGGCAATCAACCACGCTCACGCCAGCGGAACCGTCACGGGAGGAAATACCCTACTTGCGTCCACGTTAGAGGGCATATTGGGGTATTTGACTGGAATCAGCGACAGACTTGCCCGTATGGAGGACGCGATGGTGAGCTTGACCGCCCGACGCACAGCCCAGGAAGCAGCAGCAGTAGATGCTGTCGCCTCACGTTTACCACGCTCACTGATTTCCACTCCTGCACCTGCCGTTGCAACGACACTCGCTGGTTGTGCGCTCAACTGGTACACACACAAAATATGGGAGACAGTGAAGGGTAAGACTGAGCAAAACAAACGAGCGGATGCAAATACAGCAATCAACATCATGCTCGTACTGTACCAGGCGCCGTGCACCATCGCGCATCCCCCTTTGCCATCGGACACCGAAGCGTTCCAGGCCTGGAAGCATGCGCTGTGGAAGCTTGCTCTCAACCTTGACCGAACAGCGAATGAGCGTCTCCATGCTTACGATGGAAAGAAGCCGACAGGGAAAGCTTCGTCACTTCGTAAGAGATGGAGGGCGCTCAGATCTCGCATCCAGCGGCGTATCGAGCACTTGGAGCACATTTTCTTGTGCTCAAGGAAAACGGCTCTGTCGTGGACTCGTACACACCGGCATCGCATCAATGGTCTGCCAATGATCTAGCGTAGTGCAGAACAACACTCATATACACACAAGTTACCATAACAAAGTTGCATGTGGCCGGAATCGAAACGGCGACCTGGAAGCGGAGCTTCCCGCTCTTCCATTGAGCTACACCAGCTTTGTGATCATGCATCGCTTACCTCACGACAGCCGCTGCAGTCCACGATGTTGCAGTCACCACGCGTCGCGCCGTCCATCCGCTCCCACCCACAAACCAGCCATAGCACACGCCGTCCGTCCGCTCCCGTCCGCCAACGAGCCACGCGTCGCGCCGTCCATCCGCTCCCGCCCGCCAACCAGCCACGCGTTGCGCCGTCCGTCCGTTCGCTCCCACCCGCAAACCAGCCACAGCACGCACCGTCCGTCCGCTCCCGTCCGCCAACGAGCCACGCGTCGCGCCGTCCATCCGCTCCCGCCCGCCAACCAGCCACGCGTTGCGCCGTCCGTCCGCTTCCGCCGCCACCGGAGAACGCTGAATGAGAACGACGAGTGGTAGGGAAGAATTTCACGCTGATTATCATAAAGTACGATTTGATCCGCCGTCCGGAATGAATAAGCTGTCACTGATTGGAAGGATGTTTTTGTGTCCAACCAATGTGGCTCTATTGCATGTTTCCGGAATTTGTCCGGAATCTGCCATTTACTGCATGTATGCTCGTGTCTGAAACTAGAGCGACGTGACAATGGAAGATGGCGGTGTGCAGCAGTCTATCAATACCAACTTGAACCTTTTCGATATGCCTCGCGTTCACAAGCAGGAGTATTGGGCTTTCGTAAAGCTTGTAGCTCCGAGTAATACACTCCCATCTGGTAGGACGCAGTGGATGTCGTCAGAAGCAACGTCTGCCTATTGCACGAAGTGCAAATTCACGTTTCCGTACAACTCGGGTACCAGTGCTGGTATCAGAAAGCATTTGACGAAGCATCATCCCGGAGTGCTGCTACAAGCAAGAGGTGAAATATCTCGTGACGCTGCATCCAGAATGGCCATTGCTTCCAAGCGCAAGTCGACCGCGGCGTTTCTGTCGCCGACTAAACGCTCTAAGCAGGTTGCCCCTGTTGAGGAAGAAATGGCGACGAGGCAGATCGTGGAGTGGATCTGTACTAATCTACGGCCGCTGAGCATTGTTGAGGATGAGGAGCTTCGCCGATTTACTGTGTTCATTCAACTTATTAGTGGTCTTTATGAGCTGTCGTCTCGACGCACAATTACCGACCGTTTACAGACCTACGCGCAGCAGAAGCGGAATGAAATGCAAGTTGTCATTCTGGCAACCGCCGTATTTTTCTGTATCACTACGGATATTTGGACTTCGCGTACAGCCGAAAGTTTTCTCGCGATGACCATACATTTTGTGACTGAACACTTCAAGATGAAACGTTATACGTTGGAGGTCACCAGTTTTCCCTGAAAACACTCTGGGATACGGATCGCAGACATGCTGAGAGGTCTGATGCTCAAGTGGGGTCTGGATACTTCGCGTCTTACTAAGGTCGTCCGTGATAATGGCTTCTATGTTGTGAAAGCGTGTGATGAAATGGGAGTCGATCATTTTGGTTGCATTGCCCACTCACTGCACCTAATTGTGTCGGGTGCTCTTTCAAAGACGCGCGAACAAGTTGACGAAACAGCAGTCGTACAGGCCCAGGGTGTCAGCCCAGACGATCTGGCTGAGCCAGAACCAGGTGAAGAATATTGGGAGGAAGACCCAGCCATTGAACTTCAAGCAATTAACGAGCTGGAAGAAGCACTTGATGTATTTGAGCTGGATGACTTCACTTTCGGTGAAAGTTATGACGAATCAATCGATCTAATTGCCGACGAGTCGCTCGACGAAGGGGTTATTGATGGTCGTCTTAGTGCCCGAGCCGTGACACAACTGATGAATGCAATGAAGCAGGCAATGAGTAAAACACGACAGCATGTTTCGAGTTTTCTCAAGAGTGTTTTTTTTTCAAGGAAGAGTACTAAAGCGAGATCGAAGTTGAAAACTCTCCAAAAGGTTTCTCAGCCGCTTACAGTCATTGCCGATGTGGAACAGCACCCATGCAATGCTAAAGCGTCTCCTGGAACTTCGTCCTCCGCTGCTAGAATTTCTGGAGCATATACAAACATCAGTGGGGAAGGAAGAATTCAGCGACATTAAGATATCACGGCCAACCGGTGAAATGTGGTTCCAGTGTCTTGACAAACTTCTCGTCAACTTTGACGGGATGACCAAGTTGCTGTCTGGTGAAAAGTATGCTACGATGCCTCTCATACTTCCGAGCCTAAAATTGTTGGAGGCTCGCTTGACGAACAAGCAAGTATTTGCAAAGATTGAATGTGGACATGAAGGTGAACCATATCACGGCACCACTCTAAGACGGATGCACTTAGTTCGTCGGTTTTTCTTGTGTCTTCTCCGTAAGCGCTTCGGAAACTTACCGGACGATGTGAAGTCTTGTTGTTTATTGGATCCTCAGTTCGCTCATGGCAAGTACTTTACAACTGCAGAAAAAGAAGCGGCTGAACTTTTCCTGGTGAACGAGGCAATGCGCTTGGCTGGTGCAGACGTGGTCGACTCCGATCCTAATATCAGCGTAGAGATCACTGGCGACGATGAAGACGACTTCGTAGGTGAGCTCCTTGATTTAACTCGCAAGCCGCGAGCACCGGAACTGGAATCTCCGGATAACCTGTCGCTTCGAGACAAAATAAAGACGGAGTTGAAGCTCTATTTGGAAAGGTGTGCCCTCCTCGACAAAGCAAGATCTCAAGGGAGGGGACGCGACAAGACGAAGCCCAAGAATCAAACCCAGCTCGAAATCCGTTGAAATGGTGGGGGAGCAATGCGGTCCACTTTCCCTTCTTGGCCCCGGTGGTAAGAAAACACTTTGGAGTTGTTGCTACATCTGTGCCATCGGAGCGCTGCTTTTCGAGCGCTGGTAATGTTGTCACCGCTCGCCGCAGAAGGCTCACTGGAGACAACGTGAGAGACATCATATTGCTCCATGATAACAAGTACATTGCCGGTGAAGCGAGCGACGATGACAGTAGCTAAAGATCTCGGCGGACAACCTGTCCAGACGTAATAGCGACACTCGAGGACGCGAAGAATCTTGCTCGGAGGCGTGAAAACGAGCCACAAAGAGGCGATTAGTGCTTCGATCCGGACTGCGGCAACGCCGCGATCGCCTAGAGCTTCTACTGGCGCTGGGGCTATGACGGCGGCGTGAGAGGCTGCAGCTGCGACTACGGCTTAGGAGAGAAGGAGGTGCATGTATTGTGAAGTCACATTATTTGAATATATGTTATCTGCATCGTAGCTAACCGATTAATGCTTCAGCTCTTGACACTGCACGAAATAGTAGGAACGTCGCACTAAGCTCTCGAGACTCGCTTTGAATTAGAGCTCATCGTTTCTTCGTAAGTCAGATCGAAACCAGCTTTTTATCTGCTAATGCGATCTCGTAGAGATCGGACATGACACTCAGAATTACCGCGACCATCGTGTTGCGCGCCATGAAGGAGCCCACGATCCAACCGAAGAAGTGCATGATCACAAAGCGCTCAAAGAATGTCGCCTTGATGTTGGCTAGATGTTGTGGGTCTGGGTCCTCGGGCATGTAGACACGACAGTCGGCTGCGTACGACGTCTCCGTCAGCTCGACCACAACCTTGAGCCAAAGACCCTTACGAGCTGGTGGCATCGTCCGTGCGCAGGAACCGCAGCAGGATCATTAGCATCTCGTATATGATGAAGAGCTCCGTGAGAAATCTCGACGCAATAGGCGCGTCCGCAAGAAGCGGCCGTCGGGTAACTGAAGGTTGCAATGCATGAAGAAGAAGGCGCAGGCGTACCTAACGTCGATTGTGCAGGGTCTTCGCGCTGGTGCACGGGCCCCATTCATAGGACGCGGCATAGACGACCCAGCACCAGTCTGCGATGTAGTTGAACTCGTACTAGGACACGAGCTTCGAGCCGTGGTCGGCAACAAGTGCACAGCCTCCTTTAGCAGTTCATCTCGTCCTCTGCAGCGAGATACAAGAAGTTCATTAGAGCGACATCCAGCTTGGGCTCGTGCTTGGCGAAGACGGCGTGGCCGTATCAGCAATACATGTATCGGCATGACAGATCTCCATCTCCATATCCATGTTGAACGTGGCTGCCTACTGCCACACGGCGCAGTGCCGCGTCAGCACGAACTCCAGTCGTCGGCCAGACGCTTGACTACCGTCGGGAGCGCCAGTGGTACGGCCATGTCCTGACTCTTCCAGCCCTGCGTCTTCTCCAGGTCATTGGAGATGTCCAGCTGCCGCTGCACACATAACAAGCGAGAGGTTGTAGAACTCGCCGCCACCCGAGCCGTTTGCCAGCAGATCGAAAATGGCAAACTCTGCCACAAGCATCATCTTGCGCGGGGCGTGGTCGGCCCAAGCGCATGGTCGAGGGTGCGCGCGAATGCGTCCAACGCGTGACGCCGGGGTCCACCGGGATGAGCCACAGCGATCAGAACCCGCGCTCGAATAGGAACGCAACCTTCCGAAAACTTATCAGCACCTCTCAAAATACTGAAGTTCGAGACGGGAACTTAACGTCAAATGTACGGGAACGGGAACTGCTCAAAAGTTCCCGTTCCCGTTTTTTAAACGTGAAACGGTTTTACGTCCCCACCACTACACCGAAGTGAAAGAAAGTACCACCATATAGCATTAGTTCACCAGCAGATACATCTTACGCCTCAACCTATGAATAGATTAGATCGGTTAGAAAGACGCCGACTTCGCCGCCTTATCGGCCGCCGCTGGCTGTGGCGGTTCATTCTTCCAGACTTCCCAAGACTTCCAGAAGACACAATGTCGCCTGCGCCAACTACGCCAAACTATTGACGCCCCTGGGGTAGCCGTGTATCCGACAGAACAAGCAGCTGAAGACGAGTGGACCAAAGGGCACAAGTACAATGCGTCACGGCACCAAGTAGAGAAGAACGCCGATGGTGTTGTGCGCTATCGGTTGTTCGCGTGCAATCAGGCTGGAAAGTCCAAGAACTCTCGAAACATTCGTGACGCTGACCGGAACTCCACTCGAAGAGATCAGGCTGTCCTATGCGAATCAGTATCGTCGCTGTAGAGCCATCGAATCCATCAGGCTCTTGGCGTATTGCTCGCACCAGGGATGGAAGCTGTACGCACAACCATGAACCCTCCGGGGATGTACGAGTTGATGTTGCTCACCGACAACGCGCAGCACGGCAAGCTAACGTTGCTGGAATGTCGACTGGTGATCTAATCAATCTGCAGACGCAGGCAGGTGTCGCTCCATCGTCGATTCATACGGCGCTATTTCTCAACGACCCTGAATGTCTCTCGATATCTAAAGACATCGCTAATGCAAGAAGTGCTGTTCGTTCAGATTTGCTGAGCAACCAAACAGTCAATGAAGCACTGTTCTCGCTTCTTAGGAAGAATGGATTCCACTTTTATTTCGGAACGGTACCGACGACAAATCGTCTCCTCTACTTGTTGTAGGCTCATCCTCAAACTAGCTCGCGATTTCATGGATTTGGTCGTTATCGATTGCATCTACAAAACCAATCGCAAGCAGATGCCTCTTCTCAACGTCATCATTCTCACTGGCATGAACACGATCCTTCCCTTTGCTCAAGTGTGCCCCCCCCCCGATCCTGGAATATCAGATCCGTGGAACCCGGGACGAGATGGACCATTGGAGACAGCTTCTGCCTGTCGCATAGTCGATCTCCCTGTTGGCCGGATCGGTCTTATTTGTAGCAAATCACTTCACCACAACCGCCCCTGACAACTTGTGACTACCGCGCAACGGTGGCACGTCTTGTCGCTTCACTTCGTCTTCTTCCACTTTCCGCACTGACGTCTCCATGTCGAACCCAAGTCGTCCGGATTCCGCCACCCCAGGCCGCGCATACCGCGTTGACGGTCCGGTTCCAGTCGTCGGGCAGGGCCGCCCCGCTCTTCCCCTTGCGCAGTATGCGACCATGCGCCATCCGATCTCTCGGCGGCGGGGTCTGCCGTAGTCCCGGAGCTGCCTTCTGGGGAAACAGACGTCGGCGCCGCCACGGCCTTCCTCCACGCGTATCATGATCTTCTCTCTACACACCAACGAGTGGTTCGAGCCTTGGTGGCTGCCCGCCGCTACAACGAAGATCATCATGCCCGGCTCGTCCCAATCAAGAGGCGATCCGCGCGTTCGTCGTCTTCGTCCAACATGCATGGGCGGATCCGGCAACTGGTCGAGCTTGAGGCCAGCATGGCGTAATACAACCAGCGGCTTCGGGACGAGATCCATGAGTTGGGTGATCTGAGACGCCGTTACGCCATGCTGGAAGAGACGTCTGCCGAGACCTCCTCGCTCTGCAAACCGAACAAGCCGTTCTCCGTCGTAATTACGACAATTGGAGAGAACTGGCTGAGAGATTGGAGCGAGACAACGGTCAGCTGCAAAGCGAGCTGGCGGGGTCCCAGCGTCAGCTCGCTCAACAAGATGGGCCGGAGCTTCACTCCGTACGCATGGAGTTGCACGTCCAAACGCAGCGAGGATCGAGCTGGACCGTCTGTTAGCGAAGGCCGTCAGTCGTCGTGAGAAACTTCATCGCGTCTACGAGCACACTCTGGGCAAGTTGTCGACCATCAAGCAAGAGGCTCAAGATTCACAGCGGGCTGTCCAAGATCTCAAACGCAAGATGCGCGTTGTGCCATGCGTTCCGCTGTGCCATTAGCTTGGGGACGATGAACCATCGTAGCTCGTTGTCGCTAGCCCAGGAAGCTTTGAAAAAGTCCGACATGAAGCCAGGCTCTCTATCATGGCGGATCACCTCACTGGCGCCAAAACGCCGGAACACGCATTCTTCGTAGGACTCGGCGATCGTATGGGCCGTGCGCGATGCACTCGCTTTGGCTATAACGTATCCCATGAATAGATCTACCCAGATCAACAGTTCCGTGTGGCCATTGTACAACTTGGGCAGTGAGGGATGTGATCCATGGCCAGGATCTGAAATGGATATGTGGCCTGTAGGTTACCTGGTGACTCACCACGGATCGTGGGCCATCCCTTGCCCGTCTCACAGTTTACGCATTCACCCACGAAACGATGCACACTTCGAAAGAGTCCACGCCAGTAGAAACGATATCGGATCCGCTGATATGTACGGCTGACCCCTTGGTGTCCGCCCTCCAAACTCACATGGTAGTGATGGAGTATATCTTCATGCAGTGTTTCGGGGGCCACCAGCCGTAGGAGTCCGCCTCTTCCTTCCTCTGTCTTCCGCGAAGGCGTATAGCAGATCTTGGTCATCCATTTCGAAATCAGCCGCGAGATTGCTGCATGCTCGCGCTTCGTCTTTGCCTAAGTCTTTCACCTCGCCCTGGAGGTACTTCTTGAGATTCTGGATCCACATCTCTTCATCTTGCCCTTGGCGAATCCGATCTACCCGCAGTTGACGGACTACCTCCTCTTGTAACACCATGGGGTTGGTTACGTTCCTGTGAGATCGGGTGGCCGTAGCCGCGATGCGTAGAGTGGTCTCATTCGTCGCAGCAGTCAGGATCTCGGGTAGACGGTTTAACGTCCTCAGATCTTCTCGGGATCCTCAAGTACTACGACTACTGTTTCTCTCTGCAGCGCGGTGCTCGCTAAACTGTTGGCACTGGCGTTCCACGTTCTCCTGACATGGAGTAGATCATGGCCAGGCCAAGCTCGCAGCTTCTGCAATGCCTTTTGGCGTAGCAGCATCAGTGCGGGTGCCTTTGCAGTCGATCTCGCCTTTCATTTGTCGGATCACCAGGTTGGAGTCACCACAGATCCCTAGACGTGTCTGATCTAACTCTTCGAGGAGATCGAAACATAGCAGTAAACGCTTCGTTGACTGTCCGTGACGAGCAAAGCGTTGTCAGCTTTCAGCTTACAGTTGATAGGTAAATCGCGATGATCCGATTCATGTCTGCCTGCTGCATTGAGCTGTATGTTCCGGTTCGTACAGCGCTAGACCACTTGAACTGCAGTTTTGTCTTCTTCTTGGCCGCTGTTGCTGGCGTTTCTGCATTATGTACCAGTATAATTCAGGATCCATAGAGCGATTATCACCTATTTTAAGATCAGCGATGCTGTTGTAACGTCGACAATGGATCCGCCGGCCGAGGTGCTCGCAGAATCAGCATCAGAATTGCTTTCTTCGCCACCATATAGAGCTGACGCCGACGTATTCGCTGGCTGAGGAGGAGATGGAAGAGGGCATTGATGGTGGGTTAGCTGACAAGAAATGACCGACCGTAGATGGATTCATCTGTTGAGGGTTCTGCGACCGGGCGTTCCAGATCTCTACTCATGCCAGTAGGAATCCCCGCTCTTACTGGTCTTCGACGTTTTTTTACGCACCGGACACGTTGGCGGCGGACAAGTCCGCCGTCTCAATGTTCGCAAGCACCAGAGCAGGCGCACGGCAGACCGCTGCGCGATGTCCCGGTTTCTGACAGCGGAAGCAGGTCAGCGAATCCTGGCCGTGCCCACCGGCCTCCACGGCTACCACGACCACCGCGGAAGTTCTGGAAGCCTCGGGGCCTGTCAGACGCGGACGCCTCGACCGCGTCAATTTCCATTGGCTCGGGAGCGTTGACACGAGCCTCGGCAGACATGGGCGTATGACGACGCTACCGTGTAGTCCTCGCGGAGTGCGAGGGCGAAGGCTTCCTCGCGAATCTTGGGTTCGGCGCGAAGGAGACAGTAGCGCGTCATGTCCTCGCGCATACCGAAGATGAATACATGAACCTGCGTCGCCATGTCGATCGGGTTCGCGGAGATGCACGACACGAGGTGTCGCGCCTTCTGCACGTAATCGCGCATGGCTGTCTTGCCTTGCGTGAGGGCGAAGAATGCCGCGCGCGTGCGTGATTCATCTTCGGCGGCTCGAACGCGAGCCGCAGGTCCTTGTCGAGAATCGCGAGAGAAGGGAAGTCGTTGTCGTCAACAACCAGCTTGCCGAGGGCCCATTCCTTGGCCATCCCGGAGAGTCGAGAAAGCAGGAAGTGGACACGAGCAGAGTCCGACGCGAGTTCTCGCGTCCATCACGATGGCGACCTCGCGGAACCAGCGGTTCAACGGGAGTCGGTCCTGTCCGACTCCGCTGTACTGCGACGTGTCGATCTTGACAACGTCCTTCTTGTCGGGACGCGCGGGAGTCTACGCGCGCTGCGTTGCCGCGGCGCGCTCGCGCGTGATAAACTCGTGAATGGCTGTCCGTTGCTCTTCCGGAGACGCTGATCGCAGCAGCCTCACAACAGAAGACTGTCCGGAGACAGCCGAGAGGCGCTCGAGGCGCTCGAGCGCAGCCCACTCGAATTCTGTGAGATGGGGGAAGCTCACGTGTTCGAGAGGGGCTTCCATCTTGGCGTTGGATTGACTACGAAGTGCTACCAGGTGTAATGGGCCTAAGACCGATTACTGTCGTACACCTTGCTGGAAGGAAGCAAATTGAACTCTGTTTATTTACGTTGCCCGGGACCCCGCCCCGGGCTTTTTGGACCACTCAAAATGGGGACTGATAGCTAATTGGTCACAATAGGGATGCGACCCTAATTGTGACCAATCACTGACTACTGGTGTGACACGTGTCGGCTATTCCTGACACGTGTCCGAATCTGTCTACAAATGTAATAAATGCAAAAGCTAAAGCTAGAAATGCAACGGGGGAAAACACCCCGTTACAGTAACGAGGCAGTGGCATTTGCCGAAGGAGCAGCGTGGCGTCATTGACGCGTTCTTTAGTGCGAAGCACGAGGCGGGAGTGGTGCGTGATAGCAAGTCTCCACATTCCACGCCCACGTTCAGAAAGCTTAATGACAAGTGGCGTATCGTCCACGCTTGGCTCGTGTAGAGCACATAAGTTCGTACTATATACAGTGCGCGCATTATAGCCGCACCAGCTCTTGCGCCGGAAACCGAGGACTTCCTGCAAACGGGGAGTTCTGAGGTCGTCTTGGAGGAATAGAAAAAAAAAATCAGCAAGCGAAGTTGAAAAAGACCAAGATGGCTTGGAGCCACGAGGCACAATCTGGTTTCAGGTCGGGTTAGAACTTTAACCGCACTTGGTATTATAAAGTTCACTGGAGTAATAAACAAACTTGAGAGGGCTATTAAACGTAATACATGAGACTTGTGGACAGCCTTTTGAAACACCTTTTAGAGCCTGTTCTTAGATTCGCTGGGAAGCCGGAAACGATACCACGAGGCAAGCAGCTAACCGAAGAGGAGTGTATAAAGATAGACGAGCACTACAGAGGCGGGAAAAGCAACCGAGAGATCGGGAGGCTCATCGGGCGCGACGAGAAGGGTATAAGGAACTACTTGAAGCGCGGAAAGGCATCCTCGGTAACGAAGAGAACAGGAAGAAGGCCAAAAACAGTTGACCGGGAGGCCAGGCGCGTCATTCGACTGGCAATTGTCCGAAATCTGTCCGCTCAAGAGATCACAGGACTTCTCCCATCGAAACCAAGCAAGTATACGGTGCTCCGCGTACTACGTAGCAACCGCTACATCACATACGCGAAGAGAAAACTCACCCCTGCCATCAAGCCACATCATAAGAAGGCTAGAATATCCTTTGCGGAGCGTTACGCCGGTAAAAGGGTCTTTTGGGGACGCGTGCTGTTCACGGAC
Organism: Phytophthora pinifolia; assembly: GCA_000500225.2. Classification (NCBI taxonomy): domain Eukaryota; phylum Oomycota; class Peronosporomycetes; order Peronosporales; family Peronosporaceae; genus Phytophthora; species Phytophthora pinifolia. The sequence goes on along the minus strand of KV736396.1, from coordinate 4,312 downwards.
GAGAAGAAGTTCAACCTAGAGGTTTAGATTCTACTGGCACGACTTGCGAGCAGCACACAAACTCATGTCGAAGCGGGTCAATGGTGGCGGAAGCGTCATGATTTGGGCGGGGTGAGCTGGCATGGCAACACCGAGCTGGTCCTCCTAAAGGGGGAGCAGAACTCTATCAAGTACACCGAGATGCTGACATCCAGCATGCTTCCTTGCCTAAGAGAACTGCGGTCAAAACTGGGCAATTTGACCCCAATTTTTCAGCAGGATAACGCGTCCATACATGCCCCGAAGTTCACCAAGGGACACATAACATCGACACGATGTCGTGGCCTGCCAAGAGCCCCGATCTAAACATCATAGATAACGTGTGGGCAGCCGGATGTACGCCAATGGGCGCCAATTTGACAAGCCTGCCGACTTGATCATACCGATCAAGCTGGAATGGTCTCGCATTGATCCTGCATATTTTAAGAAGCTAGTGCGAAGCGTCCCGAAGCGGCTGGAAGCGACACGACCGTTAAAAGGAGCCAAGACAGGTTATTAGATCCGTTCGCATCAGGGTTGGCAACATCGTGTTTTCGAAAATGGCACCGGTCCTTACTGACTGGTTTTAAGTGGTCACTTTGGTGGTTTTTTTGTGGTTCTTTGGTCACCTGGTGGTTCTGGTTGCTACCAGTATTAAACGGAGCCACACGCGGTTTGAAGCCATTGAGCGATTTCTACTATGAAGGATCCACTTCCAAGAGCGCAGTCTCGTGTCGACGCCAGCGGCCTTCCCCGTCCTCAGCTTGGTGAATCTTCATCGCCTAATCCAGCATGGGTACTTATAAAGAGCATTTTGAGAGACTCGAGAGGACCCCGAAGAAGAAGCGATACAAAGTTCGGTGCAAACACTGCGTGAGGGCTGGGTATGAAGTCAAAGCGGTGACAGGGAGAACGGAATACTACGCCAGACACCTCGAAAGCTGCGAAGTTTACAAGGCAACACTTCCAGAAGACAGGAAATCAGCCCCAGATATGCCTCTGGAATGGAATAGGTCCCAGGATGCACTATTCGAGAGCGTGTTGGTACAGTTCCAGCACCGTCACCGCCTTCCTGATCCGTTTATTGAATGCGACGAAACAATCATGATTTTGGAGTTGCTGGTCCCCGGAATATCAGCTTACTTGCCGACACGCCGTCAACTGGGAGGGCGTATACTGCGCGAGCAGGCTGGTAACAGGCTATCAGCGACTTGATGAAGATATGCTTGGAAACTGGAGGAAGGGTGAATTTGCTTGACGATGTTTGGGAAAACATCTCAAAACAACACATGCTGGGCTCACAACTTCTATTGTTTGGGTTCGTGATGATATGAATGCTGGAACAGGTTGGAGCAGAACACCACGGAATCGCAATCGCTAAGACTTCGAGGCACTTATTGAGAAGGCCGCATCTAATGGTTGGACGATTGGAGCCGTCGTGACCGACGATGCAGGCCAGTGCGCCCGTGCAAGACGAATTTTGGCTTTACGTTGGCCAAAAAATGTATTTCTGCGATGCTTTGCTCACGATGTGAATAACCTTGTAAAACAAGTGCTGAAGTCGATTTTCCGAGCAACAGCACGTGAGGCAGCGGCAGCAGTTGTTGCACTGAATGCATCATCTGCTAGTGGCTACGATACTTCACCGATATCCAGAAGCGGCAGTACGGAAAGATTCGTGCGCTTATCGCCTTGTGTCCCACAAGATAGAACTCAATGCAGGGCTGCTTTGCCTCGTTGCTGCGTTCACAAACTGCATTGCGACTTCTGTGCTGCGAACACTCCACAAGCCAGGGATGGCCAGCAGCACTGAATGTGCTAAATGATGCTGTTTTCTGGAGTCAACTTCAAGAAGCTGAGCAAGTTATTCGTCCCCTTTCAGTGGCATCCTTTCGTCTACAGCGCGATAGAAACACACTGGCGGATGTTGTTCTCACGTTTGGCGAGATTTACCGGAAGTTAGCAGCTAACCAGCAGTATGATGCAGCATTAGTGGAGTGCGTGGAGCAGCGCTGGAAGAATTGCTAGCAGCCCCTTTTCATGTTGGCCCTGTATCTCCGCCCGATGTACGCGAAGCAGGCCCTGATGCTTCCGAGGACTGCCGTTTCTGACCCAAGTCGTATCATCCATTTCGCAGTGTACTATTATCGACGTTTTGTGGATGATAATGTGGATGGCTTACGAGACAGCTTGAACGCCTGGTTCTCGGGTGAGCTCACAACAACAAGGCCAACCGAGTATCGTACTCCAGTTCCTACATTTTGGACTGACACGAAAAAGGAATATCCGTTGTGCAAGCTGCCTGTCCTTGCGATAACGGTGCTCTCGGTGGCGGTCAACACGGCAACATGCGAGCGAGTGTTTAGTGAGCTGGGCAATATCCATACACCGATTCGAAACCGGATGGATGCAGTCAAAGCATCATTAATTGAGTCTATCAGGGAGCACTCCCGGCGGTCACTGGCCAAGAAAACTTATTCGTCGATGATGAAGGAGAAGAATCGGACAAGGATCGTTTCCCCGGTTGAATCAGATGATGCGTCGGATTCCGAAGAGGACGAGATTCGCTTCATGGATGACGTGTCTCCAGCTTCCAGTCCAGAATCAAGTCGAAGCGAACGGCACATCGAGCCCTCGGACGCTGAAACTGAGAGCGCTGCAGTTTGCGTGGACGAAGCAAGAGTAGCTCGTTTGGACGAAGCAACCGAAAAGGCCGCCCAAACTATCGCGTTTTGGGACAGCTTCTTGGAGGAGATCGATATCGAGGTGGAAGAAGAAGACGCAGCAAGTGTGTCGGTCACATCCAAGCCTATTGACCCATACGAAGAAATCCCGCCTCCTTTCCGTTCGCCGCTTCCGTATGCAAACGATCCCAGTTTTCCGCAAGAAAAGAGGCTGGAGGGAATTCGAGCCTACAAGGTTACGCTTGCATATCTTTTCAGTTCCGTTGACTTGAGGTGTGACGACGATCTATAAGATGACAAACGTCACGAATTGCACAAATAATTGTAGCAATTCTAGCTCGATTCCAATATGCTATGTTTTTCAAACGTCGAGAACGTGCTTGACTTATTGTCGCGGTTCCTTTTGAAGTGCTTACATCGTTGATCGAGTCAGGCCTCGCCTTCAGGCCGTTTTTTTCAGTTGCTTTTGCTGATACAGAGCAGCGTCTCCTCCATATTTGTCACTTCAGCCATGATCCGTCGATAAATGCGTAGGCAGTTGCAATGCCTAACTTGGGTTTGCAGTTGTCGCCGCGCAGCTGCTGGTCGACACTCACTGCACTCGGCGAGACACGAATTCACGGCCTGCACAACTGTGCCCGCTTCTTCTGATGGGTCGCCAGCTCCATTATCGATACCCTGATGCGCTTCGTGCGCACGCTCCATCGTCAGCTCTTCCTTAGTTGTTCTCATCGGCATACCGCAGGCTGTGTTGATTTAAGACGTCTGATGGGTCAAAGTCGCGGGTCGGGGCAAGAAGCTGCTGGTTCTTCCAGCAATTCAGTATTTTGAAGCATGGAGTTTGACATGATGATGAGGGTGTTGTTCTGTCTGAAGTCCGGTAGATCTGCAAAACGATAAACAGAATGCAAATTAGCATAATGCCTGAAGTCAGTCCAGCTAGCTGCCAAAAGCTCGCCTCACTTTTGCGACGTAATCTACTAATCGAGCTCACCAACCAAATTGTAGACCGCCGTTGCGGCGGCGCACACGCAGAGACAAAATGCTGCGAGTGAGGCATGGTGACGAGCTCCACAATGCCCATGGACCGGCACCCTTGTGGTCGTAAATGGGCATCGCCAGCTCCGGGAAGTGATTTCGAACAAGTGAAGTAGCGCTCTTGAGCTGGCAGCACATTGCTGCCTCGATGCCCAGCGCGGGCACCTCACCTCTCACGCGGTGCGCCGAGCTCACGGCGTAGCGCGTGCAGGAGAAGGTCTTGCCGGCGCTGAAGAGTGAGATGATGTGGTCGAAGAAGCCTGGCAGAACGGCGGCGGGAGGGCGTCATACGTCATGAACTCGTACACATCGTCAGCCAGCACGATGACGCTCCAGCAATAGCGCGCTGCTCCAGCTGTACTTGGATAGCATGTTGTACGTGAAGCTGTGCGGCGTGTTGAGCACGATCATCTCGGTCTTGAGCGTTACGTTGGCGTCCAGAGCCTCGGGGCCCTGCTGGAAGTCGTGCGACGTGAAGCTCTCGGACACATGCGGTTTGTGACGGGGCACACAGCACCTTGCACAGAGGAAGTGCTGGAAGTATGCAATACTTCCTGTGAACTGTTGTTCAC
>KV736393.1:986-15241 GCA_000500225.2 Phytophthora pinifolia | reverse complement strand
GCCTTCTTTAGTCGCCACACATGGGATTGACTTGCTTCTTCAAATCCGCGGGGTTGCCGGACATAAAGTACTTCGGTCAGCCCTGTCTTGACGTACGCCGTGGGCACATCGCCTTGGCGTACGCGCATCCCTTTTTGGGTAGCCAAAGCAAGACATACACTGATGGAGTTGAGCTTGGCAACCGGGGCGTATCTTTCGAAGTAGTCTTTCATGAATGCTTGGGAAAGTCCCTGAGCGCAGATACGCGCTTTCAATCGCTCGACTTCCCCACTTTCGCCCAACTTCACTCGAAACACGATCGTTAACCAATGATGTGCGCCCCGACAGGCAGTTCGACGAGGTCAAAAGTGTCGTTTGCCCTGAGGGTTGCGATTTCTTCTTGGATGGCTCTTTCCCAAAGAGGCCTCTCATTGGAGGCTTTCGCTTCTGTCAGATTCAAGGGTTCCTGAATTACTTCACGCAGCGTGACATGTGCAGCGCTGAGTATGAGGCCAAGTGATCGATTTGCAACGCGTTCCGATCGCCGACGGTTGGGTATCTCGAAACTATTCAGGTCCGCTACTTGTCTTGGAATCAAAGCAGGTCCTGTAGCGTCATGAATTGTGTCGTTATAAACTCTTAATCCATGCCTCGGGGATCTCGATTCGTTGGTTCCATTATTGATCTCTTCGTTGGCCGAGAGCATTTCGTTATCATTGGGGTCGACGAGCAACGGGTCATCACTTGGGTATACTCCGCTGGCGCGTCTGCCTTTGGCGGCTCCAAAACCACAACGCTGCGACTGATTTCCGTGTCCAGTGACGTACACGAAGTATCCCTTCCGTTGAGGGTCGCATCCGATGAATACGCATGTCCTCGAAACCTAAAGGCCGTTGATCGTTTCTCTGGAGGTATCAGGACCACGCAGCGCTGCCCGAACATTTTGACCAGTTTTAGGCCGGACTTTCTTCCCCAGAACTTTTCAAATGGCGTCTTAGTCAGAAAGAACACGGTTCCTGAAGAATACTGCACTTCGAACGGCGTATTCCGACAAATAATGTGGGATTTCGGCTTGTAACATGAGAGCGCGATATGCATCAGGTTCATTCGCTCAATGACGCCGTTCTGGTGGTGGACGTCGTGGTGGTCTTGACGTTGGTGCAGATTGACGTTGTGAGAAGGAAAGGACACCTTGATGGCCAGCAATGGTGCACAGTCGTGAAATAGCTCGGTCGAACTCACGCACGGGGTGGCTCGATGCCCAAACGCAAGTTGTCGGTGTGTTTGCGCCAAGCATTCACGATGAAAGAGCTGAGGACTAAATTGTTTGATTCCTCCGTTTTAAAACCATCCGATGAGGTTGCTGCAGCCATGGCCCAAAGACGCAGTGAGTACTCGCGGTAGGTTTCAGCGTTCTCCTTTTTCTCGTTCGCCACCATCTGTCCAATCTGTGCCTTCGACAATTTGCTGGCGAATTCTCGTTTCATCTCACGGCCAAGGCCCGCAATGAGCGTCCGCGAGGCTCCGATATGTTCGAAATGTACCACTGACTTGCAGCTTCACTCAGATGCTGAAAGATGAGCGTGTTCTTCATGCGTTCTGGTAGACGAACTTGATGAAGATCCTCTTGCATTCCCATTAGAGCTTCGAAGCGCGCAAACCACGTAGCCACGCCTGCGTCGATGGCCCCCTGCTCGACAGAGCCATCGAACGACTCAATCGTGAACGTCTTGATGACTTCACTGTACTTTGGCTCAGTTTGAATTTGTGGACGAGTACTTGATGCCTCGAAGTTTGGCATTTGCTCCCGCTGCTGTCTGCAGATCGTGCTGGTCTGGCATTTGCTCCTGCTGCTGTCGCAGAAGCTCTTGCTGCACGTGGGCTTGGAGTTGCTGTCGTTGCAGCTCCTGCAGGACTTGGGCTTGATATTGCTTTTGCTGTAGTGCCTGCTCCACTTGGGCCTGTTGTAGCTGCTGCGCTTGGTCCTGGTGCTGTGTCTCCTGCTGCACTTGGGCCTGGTGCTGCGCCGGTGAATCAGACTGGCTAGTACGCGCACCAGGGTGCGCGATGCTTCCTTCCGGATCGCTTGGGTCAGTGTTCGTGTCGGCGCCCCTTGCGAGCTGATGCTGGGCAGGATGATCGCTCATGTCAAAGCCTGCGGCTGTTAACATGTGGGGACACTCCTTGAAGGAGGTGACGCGATGCAAAAGTGAGAATGAATTGTTTCTTATAGAGCTCTCGTGCTTCTAGAGCTAGCTTCGTTTTTACTGCTTCGCCAGCTCTAGTCTTCTTCATCAATCGTTGTCTTCTCCATCAGTTACTCGTCTCGTCAACCAAGATACCAATCATGGTCCTCCCAGCTGCCGTCACGTCAAGCTGGCAGTTCCAACATTTCCTGAACAGTGTGACACCTGAAATGCTGAAAGTTGACTTGACCAGGCTGTTCGAGATGACTCAAAGCGAGGTGAAGGTCAGTGACTTGGCTTTGCATGATCTGATGATTGACCTAGCGACTCGGCAACAGCAGTACCATCTCATGCAAGCAGAGATGAAGCAGAGTAGTGGGCCCTGCCCCAAGGAGGTTCAGGAAATGACCGTGAAGACTTCGCAGCGTCAGCCTAAGCAGCACCAGCAACCGTCAAACGCCCCAGGAGGAGGTCGCGCCGCGACCCGCAGCACTGGGGATCAGCGCAAGCCACCCCGCGATGGGATCTACAAGGAAGCTCACTGGGCGCGTGATAATTGCCCAACGGCGACTGCAAACTAGAAGGCGTACCGCCAGCCTGAGCGTGTTAAACGCGCTTCTGCCGACATTTCGGACCGCCGTTATCAATGGCGTGTTGGATGTTCCCTTCTGCCCCGATACGGGGTCGGATGCGAACATCATTGGCAGGCCTGTGCTGGATGAACTACGCGGCCCTTCCAAGTGGCTAAGGCGTTCCCGCATTCGTTTCTCATCCGCCATCTACTTACAGGAGCTGAGTATGATGTGCAAGGATTGCGGCAAAGTTATATCACGACAAGAACGTCGAGGTGACCGCGGAGATCCGTGAGCACGTCCCACGCCAAGGCATCGTGCTCGAAGTCCGTGAAATCGTCGATCATCGTGTGAACGCCGCCTCTGGCGAGCTCGAGCAGCTGGCGGCATGACGTGGGCTTCAAGGCATTGTAAACTGTTGGGAGCCTGCCCGCTCGATCCGGCATGATGTTCCGGCGCTGGTGGCCAAGTACGCAATGGTGCAGGAACTGCAGTAACAGTCGGCTCAAGTCGAGTGTGGAGTACGTACACCGCCAGCGACAGTACGTGATCGACGTGCTGAAGCGGTTCCACATGGAGAACTGAAGCCGCAAGGTCCAAGGTGACTTTGCCGGCTACGAGCGAGTACATGCCGTACAGAGAGCTGGTTCGAGCCCTGCAGTATCTTGTTGGAGCTTCGAGGCCGGACATTGCTCATGCCACGCGGCACTTAGCCAACTACAACGCTGGCAACTACGCGGAGCTGCGCTACCTGAAGACCACGTGCGAGTTCGTCTTGCTGTTGAATATCACGTATACGACGGATGTCAACGTCTCCGCCTACTCGAACGCTGATTACGCCAACGATCCGGTGGACCGCCGGAGCGTGAGCGACTACGTGACGATGCTTGATGGTAACGTCATGTCGTACGCATCCCGCATGCAGCAGATCAACGCGACGAGCATCTGCGAGGCAGAGTACATCGCGATGTCGGAGTGCGCCAAGGACTAGCTGTGGATCGCGGGCCTGTGCGACGAGCTTAAGTGGAAGCACTCGGTGCCGCTCCTGCTGTTCGACAACCAGGGTGCACTTGCGATATCCACCAAGCTGGCGAACACTCCAAGTCAAATCACATTGACAACAAGTGGCACATGGTGCGCCGCCACGTGGAGCTCAACCAGTTGACGACGCAACACGTCGGCACGGAGGTGACTTATTATGACCAAGGCGCTGGGCCTGCGCGCCTCCGTCGTGCACTCGACTACAAAGGCTGCGAGCCATAACTAGACGACAACGACTTCAACTTCAACGATTTTTCGATGGAGACGTGCAAGAACTAGCTGCGCTAGTCTCACGTGGCTGCACCACGCACGGGACTCTGCGCAAACGCGACTTCAGCGAGGACGATGCAGACGGCGTGTGCGGTGAATGGTGTGCGTGCGTGTGGGACTATGGCTTCTACAACTACGACTGAGTCTGGGATCGCTGCTGGGGATTCAGTAGTCGCCCGTACGCTTGAGCGAGGGGTTGATCGGCGCGGGGTGATCATGGCACCTCTCGCATTCAGCCCCATGCTCAAGTGGGAATGTGAAGACATGGCTTCACCGCTGTACGGTGCTGTAGGCACTCTGCAGCATGCAGCTGCCTATGACCTGAACCTACACGCAAGATTGCCGGACGACTAGAGCAGACTTGTCGCTACACGACAGCGAAGATGTGGACGCCCGGAGCTCCAGTCTTGCTGCGCGCCTATGTGCGGGCGAGCGGCATGCACTGGAAGACTGTATGCCTTGCGGCATGGCTGGCTGGCACCAGCCGAGATGGTGCCGAGCACCAAGGACTTAAGAACTGTATGCTTATACTTGTTCTCTCTATAATCTAACCCTAGCGGAACAGCGTGGTTTGGAGCGCGGGACGCTCGCCTCTCTGTCACTTCATCTTTGTAGCTCAGCGAACAGCAAGAGAGAGACAAGCTTCCCGCACCAAGACACGCCGGTCCTGTCGCGGTACTTTGCCCGGCACACACGTGTTCTATATTACTTCCTAGCTACTGCCTGTGTGCTTTAAGATATGACTATCGCGCTTAGGAGCAGTGCACAGCTAGCAAGCAGGCCGGTGACGCGCCCTGCGTCACCACACTTGTTGGATGCCGGCATGGTGCGGAGTGGAAGGGGTGCTTTTGTATTCTAATCTAGAAGCTAGTATAATTGCACGCGCGTCCAGTAGTTGTCGACAACTTTAAATCTGTATGGACTTACTTTTGTAAATTGTACTGCAAAATTGGTGCAATTTGGTATTATATTCGTCATAGGGGCTCCAATAATCCGTTTTTATACTTACTGTGAAAAGCTGATATTGATTTTTTTTCAGACCCGTCGTGCGCGGACAAAGCATCAATACGTGTTCGAACGGACTTGAGGGGCACCACTATCTCACAGCTGACGCTCTTATTCAACCTTCCCAGAATCCATGGGCTATCTATCATCTACGCGAGTCGCTCAGGCGTGTTTGCATACAAACCTCGCACAGACGGTGGAGCAAAGTCTTGGCAAAGTCGTCACAAACATGCTCAGACGTGAACACGTACACGAAGTCGTCACAAATATCCTCAGATGTGAAGACAGGAAAACACGTCTGAGCACCGTCTGTGCGAGGTTTGTATGCATGACTTGACTTGTGTAATTTTTGGAAGTCACCAATTTCAGAATTCCGCCGCGGCATCCATGTCTCTCCTGCAGATATGTGCGTTCTTCATGGCCGCTGTTGCCGCTGCGTGCCTCCTCACGTCCATCACTATTGGCTTTCGCTCGCAAGCTCTTCGTGGCTTGCTGCTGCACGTGTTGGCCTTTTGCCAGGGTGTCAACGTCAAGTGGGTCACAGACCCGCAGTTCGCCCTGCGGGTGCTCAAGTCCAGCGGCAACAAAGGAGACCTGATCGAGTCTCTGCTGTCCCTTCCTGCCTGGAGTCCCGTGATTTCGCTCGAGTCAGTCAATGGGCAGCAATGGCACCACATGAAGACGCAGTTCACCAAGCTGACGCAGGTGCTACAGCCCATCTCCCACCTCTCGAGTATCTTCGAGACTCGTGGGCGAGAGATGCTGGAGAAAGGAGAACTGATTGATGCGTTAAGAGTCAATGAGCTGAGCGTCCGATGCTTCTACGAGTGGGTTTTTGAAAGAGAATTTGAAGGGGACGAATCCGCCGTGGCGTGTCGAGCGACCTGGGAGTGGCGCAAGCAACTCGCGCTGAAAGGCCTTGCGGACAGTGAAGTGAAGCAGCACACTGTGGAGTGGTGTGTGGAAGAGATTCGGCGGACCCCGAGACTATTCGAGCTATTTGGAGAGAAGTGGACGGAGCCAGAGTACTATTCGCTCATTCTGCAGCCGTTCGTGATCTCGCCGGCGATCAACTTGACGGACGTGGCGGTCGTGGTCAAGGAGTGGGCGAACGTTACCCCTGCAAGGGAGCTGATCACGCCGGAGATTATTCGGCAATGTGTATGCAGTGCCCACCCGTTTCCCGTTGTCGAACGTTATTTTTTGACTGGCGACGCTGAGATGGGGATTGCTCCGAATACGCACGTGTTGATCCCGCTGGATGAGATGGCGGGCGATGCGTTTATTGCCGGCGTGGACTTGACATTCGGTGCTGGATCGCGAGTGTGTGTAGGGCGTCACATGGCGATGAAAGCGATGGTGGGCCTCTTCACGGATCCCCTCGTGCGCTCGGACGCCTTCCAGCCAAGACTCAATCACAAATACTCGGGTCGCCACAACGACGGCAAAGAGAATTTGGCTGAAACACTGTACCAACTGAAGTTTGCGAYCCAAGTTATTGGTGGTGCTGCCATCCGCCGGGTAGCGAASAAGAAAAGCTAAGAAACCTCGATTCAGACCATAGCTGTCGAGGAAAAAAAACAAAATTAATGCAACCCAGCATGCGCTTTAGAGTTGAGCCGCCGCGTATCAGATTACTGAAGCTTGCATACATRCGAGAATGAAAGAGATMTTTTCCCAGATTTTTAAATGTGGTAAAAYWCGACTGCAACTCCCACGGACTCAATTGAAAAGGACCACTCGTCGTGGATACCTGTCTATTTGTGTCCGTCTTTGATTCCAGCGTCTCAGAAGAACACTCCTACCAGATCACATACAAGCTAGCGCTGCTGCAGAATCTGCAAGGCCAACTCAATGTTAGTGCGGGCCATCTCTAGAAACGTCGGCGTTTTGGAGACGGTGTCGAAGTTTCGGATCGTGAAAGCGAAGCACTCTTCTCGCAATGACGGGGTATTATGCTGATCAGCTGCCTGGAGAATGCTCGCAACGTTGTCGACGCACACTGACTTGAGTAGGTTTTGCGCGCATAGCTGCTTGAGGCTTTCGATGCCGTACTAGTTGTAAAAAATAACAAGATAGGTCAGAGTTGCATCTTACTCCATTCAGACCAATGAGGAATTCACGCAAGTCGGCCACTTACTCGATCTGCGGCGATGAAGAGCTCTGTGAGATCACTATCTGCAACGACGAGGCGGTCGGTGTAAACATACTCCAGCAACGAAAGGAAGGTTGCGCGCCTGACGTCCGAGATCTCCACTTCGAGAGCAGAACTCTCCATCATCTATCACAATCGAGGTTAGCCAAATTCTTCAAACAAAAAACGCAAGACTTCGCTCATTCTTCTTACCTCTCCGGTGAACATGGCCTTGAAGTAGCTGCAGCGCACACAGAGGCTCTTGTGACCGAAAATGGGGGAACCTTCGACTATAAAAATGATAGACACAAGCCAGTCAGGTTAGAACTCACTCACTTCCACCATAATTCACCGGCTTACCTAGGAAAGTAACGTCGCTCATCAGCTGGTTGTTAACAAGCGAGCGCAAGTGGGCAATCGCCGTTCCTTCTTCGTCGTGTGCCAGGTCTCTCAGGGCTATTGCCTTCTCTCTCTCGGGCAACTGAATCTGTTTGAAGCTGACCGAGTCGTTCCGGCCGCTCAAGGTGATCAAGTTGCCGTCGTTGATACAACCGGCAGGCGCGCTGCTCTTGGGAGCCTCACCGTTGTAAGCAATCGTCGTCCAAGTATTTGATTCTACCACAAAAGCAACGTCCGGTCAGCTAAACCTTGCGAAACTATCACAATTTCAGCCACACTCGCACCCAGGTCGAGCTCATAAAGGTTCGGGTCTGTCTTCCCGCCGAAGACAATGAGCGAAGTCTTGTGCAACGCAACTAGCGGGTGATGGCAGCCTGTCGGAGCCGATCCCTTGGTTTCTAGACTTGACCAGACCTTGGTTTCTGCCAAAGTAAAACCCACAAGAATCCAATCCCCAGTCAGGCTCAGGCACAGATATCCGGTATTCCATCAAGAAAACGAATGGTAGTAGCCACCGACCGAAGTTGAACACGTGGACATCATTGAGGTAGCCCAGATCGTGGTCGTATCCTCCAAAAAGCAAGCAATCCTGCTTGTGCACAACCATCGAAGCTCCCTCTCTGACGGCAGCCAAACAAAGCAAACGTCGTTAGTCTTCTTTGTGGGTCGTACGACCCCCTTCCCTTATGCAATCGTACCGAGGGTATGGCACTTCTCCGGTGGTACGGATCACCGACCACGAGTTGGTTTCTGCCGCATCAAAACACAAAATCAAAAGTTAGTGCGTCGTACTGGCTCGCCACCTTTTACTTGCAGTAAACGCACCCAAGTTAAACGAGTGCATGTCGTTCACGTGGCGGCCGGAGTCCAGTCTGCCGTATTCGCTGGAGCAGCGACTCGACGTGGACTCGCGGTCGTAGTGGCTGTCGCTACCGCCGAATATGTACATCGCGTTGTCTGGCCATCAAATAGAAGGTCTCTTTAGACTTTTGTGCATCCACGAGATCCACCAGAAGCGAGCCAAGCCTACCGTAGACTACCGAGGCGTGTCCATATCTCGGCGTTGGCTGTTGCCCAGCGTTGACGAACACGTTGGTCCAAGTTTGTGTCCCTGCATCACCCAAAAATCGACTGTGTTAGCCACGAACACAGAACAAAACCCAGAGTGCTTCACTCACGGAAGTTGTAGGAGAAGAAGTCGTTGAGTCTTTTGTCTCCGTCGTATCCGCCGAAGACGTAGAACGAGTCCTTGTAGACGACGGCCGAATGGCTTTTGCGTGGACTCGGGGCCAAGCCGTTGCCCAGCACCAGCGACCACTCCTTGCGGGCGAAGTTGAACTCGTAAAAGTTGTCAGCGGAACGGACCACCGTGCTGCTACGAGTCGGGACCGCGGGAAGGTTTCGCTCTGACATTCAAAGCATCATGATCAGTTCGAGCACTATCGTTCCGCCCTTGAGCACGGTCTCACCTCCGAAGATGTAGAGCGAGCCCTTGCGTTTGGCCCACGCGTGGCCCGAACCGATGAGAGGCGCCTCTCTCAGGTTCACGCAGGGCACTGTCGTCCAGGATGGCAGGTCAGTCTTGCTAGTCATGCTTGCGGGTTCCTACGTCGGACAGGGCAGACACGACGCGAAACAAAAGTGGAGGCGGTGAAGCACCACACGAGGCCACGTCAGACGAGCGTCGTCCGATCGAAGGGTTCGAACTGACCTGCGCTAGATTCTCTAGCCTCGGTCTCTACAATGCGAAAGGGTGACCGAAAGACCGAGCCTCGGTCACTCTTTCACAGTGTAGAGAACCTAGCGGCGCTCTTCGATCGGACGACGCTCGGTCCGAGCCGGTGGAGATTGGCGTGCGGCGATTTGAAAGGCTGTTTGAAAAGCATGTGCTGCGACGGCATGGCATTACATTGTAATGTTCAGTTTTGAGAATCCGAAGCTAACCCCGGCCTCTTGCGCTCGAGGGGATTACATGTAGTTATTCGCCACCACCCGAAAACTTTGCGTTTGTGCGGACCAAATCGGATTAGAACAGAAACAATGTGCGAGAGCTGGAATAGTGTGCATTAGGGTGCTGTACGGGTGAAAACGCATCGGAGACAGTCTCGATATGGGCGTAGCTGCTGCTTCCAGCGTATGGGAATGTTGGTAGTGAAGAGGGCAGCTGCATATCCAAGCCGCTAGTCGGTGTGAAGTTCGTTGGATGTTCTGTTTCAAAGCGCAAGGGTATACGCCGCGTTCCACGCTCACCGCCTCCTTTCTTGGGCGCCCGTGTTGCCTTGTATTGCTGCATGCGTGCCGCCCGAAGCTCGCGCATCGTCAGCGGTTCCAGCACACTTGGTGGAGGTGGATCGGGAGCACTTGCACTATCGACCCACCAGTGAGCGTGAAAGTCGGCCGGTTTCAGCGGGGTGTTCGAGCGCTGGCAAAGTGCGATCTTGTGCGAGCATGGGATTCCAGTGGTTTGGGTGAAGCGGCCAGTACATGGTCGAGCAGTAATTAAATCGAACTGTTCCGCGCTCGAGCAAGCCGGCTACTTGCGAAGGACCAGCGTGACAACGGCCTCTATACTTCTGACGTCAGGCGGTCCAGAACGCCAGTTGCGTGCGGTGAAGTTCTCTTCAAGCCGCGAGGACGATGCGCTCCGATGATCGCAGAGGCGGTCCGTTAAAAAAAAGCAAGAAAGCGAAATACCTGTGCCAGATAGAGGTTTGTGAAGACACCGAAAATGGATCGATGATGTTGCTTGCAGACTCCTGCGTCATTACAAAATGGTCAGCACGACACGTCTCTCGTTGACGATCCGCCCATGTAGGCACCGACAACGTCGATGACGTCCTGCTGGTCCACAGTCGTGATGTAGTAGTATTTGCAGTCCGAGCGCCTGGCCACCAGCACGATGCCAAGCCAGCAAAACATCAACTTCCTGCTACTTACAGTTCTGCTGGGGAACTGGGGAGTCCGTCGGAGTCCCCGTCAGGAGTGACGACAAGGTCCCGTCCGTATTAAGTACGGACCTGCGTTAGTTGCATATGTACCCTTTGTCCCGTTGGTCAGTTGATTAGGTTTCACGATTATAAATATATTCAGTCTTACTTTACCATCTATTTGACTCGGCGTGGATGGTGTTGTATTGTGCCTTGCAAGTACAGATACATGTACAGATACCGCTGAGAAACTGAAAAGGGTGGACCTTCCAACCTCTGAAAGGTTATTACAAATATGCAGGAAATAGATTTTTGCAGTCAAATGAGGAGATCGTTTATGCTAACTTTGTGACGGCGCGCAGGCAGGCAGTTCTCCTTGTCATCGAAGACGACTCCAGACTTGAGAAAGCAGTTCGCGATGGTCTTCTGCCTAATATCGTTCCACGATTCGTCGCTCCACCTCATTCCTTGCAACTGGTCCTCAAAGTAAATCCCCTTTCCCTCTGGCGCTTGATCTGGTATCGTATCGTCCGCTCGATTACACGCTAACTCCAAGTGTTTTTCGCGATAGCTGCTCTTCACTGTGGCGATAATTCCAGCATCCATTGGCTGCAAGTACGACGTCGTGTTCGGAGGCAGTTTCTGCACGGTGATGTTCGTGAGCTCACCGCTCTCGAGGTCGTGAGAAGACGCGTTATCAACGAAGAGAAGAATATTGATACGTCTGATCCTAGCGATTTCGGAAGGGTATTAGTTGTCTATGCATTTCAGTTTCTCAGCGGTATCTGTATTTTACCGGCCGATGCCTCCTACCACCGAAAGTAGATGGCCATCAATTGACACGCTATGATATTTTGGCTGATGTGATAACATATGAAATTACGTGTTTTGTAGGGGAATATAAATATCTATGGTTGGTGTGTAATGAGTACACCACTGTGTGTCTATCTTTCCAGGACAATTCTAGATTTGAGAATTCCGGGACCTGGGCGTTTTCGTGGCGCAAGCTGACTTTTGGTACTATTTTCGGTATGTAACACCAAACTTGGAAACTGAAAATGAAATACGTAATTCACGTTAGCAGTCACCGTCACTACTCGTCACAGCTACTCCCCAGCTGCAAGCTTCATCAGGAGGCTGACCACCTTGTACAGGTAGCGCATGTGCAGGTACGGCTGCAACCTGTAAATTTAGTCGTCCCACGAAGCTCCCACGACTAGCATTTCCAGCACCGCAATGCACCACACGCCACACGAACTCCCGTCCTGCTGCTCGCACCAGTCAATCTTGTTGTAGTCGAGCTTGCCTCCCAGGTTTAGCACGGACTCCATAACCTTGAGTACACTCTTTTCAATGGCGCCGTAGTTTCGCCCAGACTGTAGCGGATCGAACATGTGACAGATCTTGGTGTTCTTGTCGATCACGAACGCAACCCAGTGACTACCTACGTTGAAGATGCCAAGTACACGTTCATACTTGGCATCTGATGCCCCCAGCCCCTTGGCAACGCTCCGGTTTTGCGATATCACAGCAAAATCATGGTAGCTAGGGTCGACGATACCCACGCGCGAGTATTCATCGCTCAAAGCAATCAGAGCCATCAAGATTGACGTTGAGTGAAGCCACATATTCTCGCGAAGGTCCAGTACTTTGTAGCCCCCCACTTCTTCATTTGCGAACCTAGGTTGAGAGTCTCGATGTAGCCTTTGTACAACAGTAACAGCTCGGATAAGTTAGTATCGCTTACCATTCCCAGCAAACAATTTCGCATGCTACAAACCTTTGTCACCGTTCTTGTGTCGTCAAATGACACGCACAGATCCTCGGCAGACCACTCGACCGTTTCTATCTACGCGGTTGTCTTCTTGACTAGGATGAAATTCTTGTTGGCATCGCATATGCTCCAGTTGATCCTTCGTAATGCAGCCGTATTGTGGCCAGAACGTGCTGTTCCGCCACTAACCTACGCGAAAGAGCTGATCTGCATCGCAAGGGCAGCTAACTCAGGGTCTTCCTCTTGTCCTCGGGGTCTGCTCCCCACTCTGTGACAGACTGGTACTCTGCGTATTCTTGAAGCGTGATCAAGGTCGTCAACAGTTCGTCGATTCCAAACGTGCCCTTGATGACGGTTCTAATCTTACCCCGCTTGGACTCGATGCGATTGTTGGTGTTGTTTGTCATATATCCGCGGTTCGTGCTGCATTTGACAAACATTCCCAACCAAAGCTGCTGCGACCTAAAGCCCTACGCTACACGAAGCGTGCGACCGATGGAACGATGTAGTACGCACCCGAATGGTTGCCTGCACGGCCCCAGCGTCAGACAAAGCAGCCGCGTAACCGGATCCATCTACGAGCACCTGCTTCAAGTGTGGCGCCACATTCAAAAAGGTCAGGATGATGGCCGCTATCTGGTCGTTTATATGTCTCCGCTGGAATTGTGGAAGGAAGTCTACATTTCTCCTGTCGGTGTGGTCGAGAGGGATGGCACAGACATCCGCATCATCGATGACTATTTTTCACAGGTCGCTCAAACCTTCCACACATCAAGTACAACCCACCGGGTGACACAGCCCGACTTATTTTCTCTCTACGCAGAGATTTCACGATCCTCCTGATGCTCGGGGATGTTTCGGGACGTGCCCGTCAATGGCGACCACGCGCACATTTCGCGTTCGTCATTGGGGACTACCTGGTCGTGGATTCAGCCTGTGGATTATGGTGGTGCGGCTCGCCCTTTGTGACGGGGCACACAGCACCTTGCACAGAGGCAGTGCTGGAAGTACGCAATACTTCCTGTGAACTGTCGTTCACTGGTCCTTGGTCTCAGGGGACGGGTATCTATTAGATAGAAAGATAAAGACTGAATATATTTATAGGGGGCTTTAGTTTGGCCTGCAATACAAACTAAAGGTCTCCTATAATGGAGCCTAGTCAACTGGTCAATGGTTGGCTCTGAGAGTAACGGGTACTTTGTACCCCGTTTAGAGTTATGTAACTACGTAAGCCCGTACTTAATACGGACGGGACCTTTTTGTCCAATGGGATTGACGCCTCGTCAATCCCTCTGTAACGGCACACACTCTTTTAGGTGCCCCGTTACATCCTCCCCCACTTAAGAGGAAGGTCACCCGGTCTTCTCAAAGACCTTTCTGTTGACGCGCCAACTGGAGCAGCTTTCTTTGTTGGCTCCCAGTGCATTTCGCAACTTGCACTCGCAACTCGCAGGCTCTCTCTCGATCCCGACATCCTTATGCCCCAACGGACGGCGCGCAAGCGCTTCTGGAGATGAAGTCCCCGCGGCAATGCCCCGGCACCTTCTGGTGCCTCTAAGACAGCGGAGCCTGCGGCCCCAGGCCGTGGCGTCTGCACGGCCGACAAACAGCTCCTGGAGGAGCTCGGCCTTGTCCACAGCGGTGAGGACAGTGACMCGGAGGAGTCCGAGCGACAGCGTTCGCCCGCGAGGGCCGAACCTGTGGAGGCTCCTCCACGCAAGCTCTGTCTCGCTGAGGGGTTGGCGCGAGCCAAGGTTCGAAGGCCAAGGCCTCGAAGGCCAAGGCCGTCGTTGCCAAGAAGCGCGAAGCTTCTCGCTCACCCGCCAGCGATGACGGTGCGTTTTTTCGGGAGGGGGACACGCTCTACTACGTGCCGCTTCCTGGTAAGTCAGCGCTTACCGAGCATGACCTGTTTGGCAGCTCCTCAGAAGATGAGTGTGTCACTGGCCATGAGCCCGGGGAGATTCC
>KV736363.1:6127-25682 GCA_000500225.2 Phytophthora pinifolia | reverse complement strand
CGCGTGGAGCTTACTTTCGACAACATCTCAGACCTAGGACACCGCTGCATTACTAGGACACTGCATCAAATTGCCATGCGACTCCCCAAACCGTCCGTGCAGATGGGCATGGCGCTATTACTCGATCCACGCACGAAGAGATCGGCAAAAAACTACCTCCGGGTTCCGGACAGACCTGAAGCCTTCGCCGACAGGATCCTGAAGGAGACGATGGATCTCTTACGCATGGAGCATCGCGAAATATACCGGCTCAAGTACTCTAAAACGACTTCGAGCGAGGCTTCGTCAGACGCCTCCGTCTCTCCAAGTTACGAGGCCCTGGATGCTTCGGATGGCGAGATGAGTCTTCTATGTGGCGAAGAGGTGTCTCCGCAAACAGAGCATAGTTTTGTCGATTCGACACTAGTCCAAGAGGCTGATGCTGTGCTCGACAAGTGGCTCGCGCTTCGGATTGAGTGGGCAGAAGTAGCGAAACACCAGTATAAGGACGCGGATGAACGCAATGCGGTTCTCGGCAAGTTATCGATCCCGCGAGCTAATGGCAAACGAGTCTGGAACGTTGAGAGGTTGTGTCAGTTCATAGATATTCGCCGGTGGTTTGTGGAGACTGGTGAGCGCGCATTCCCGACGATTTCGATGTTGTCCCGCGTTTGGCTAGGTCGCAATTCCTCGACCGCTTTTCAGGAAAGGGTGTTTTCAACGGGCTCCTTCGTCATGGGCCCTCTACGAACACGAACCGACAATGAACGGGCTCGGAAGCAGCTTATTCTGCGTCACAACCGCCAAGAAATCGAGCGCATGGAGCAGAGCAAGCGAAACCTGTGGTAAACGATATTAGGCTACTATTATTAGCTTTTTATAGTAATATTAMAATTCTAWAATAGCTGAATAGTAATATTAATATAAATAGTAAGTCAAAAAGTTCATCTAAATAGTACTAATTACTATTCGACTGAAATCGACTCTACTACCAATCCCTGTTTGCGATGCTTCGAGCAACAAGTCTCAAAAGCTTTTCATGGGATCGGTACAGACACGCGCTCGACACCTTCGCGGATTTTGCTTCTTCTTGCTACGCGTGTGTATTGATGCCTGGTATTCAGTTGTTGTAGTGGACTTGCCCAGCTTCTTCTTGTCCAAAGTGTTCTTGTCGAAAGTGGCAATCAACACAACGTTCACCTGTTCTATCTGCACAGGCTGTCTGCTGTTTATTGTAGCTCAAGAATTTCTCGCCACGCTCAATTGCACAATTGCCCCGCTTTCTCTCCATTCCGCCCTTGCAAAGTTCTCTTTGCCGAAACAATTCGCAGCAATGTCAAATGTTCAAAAGCTCCCGGCAGCAAATTAACACTCGATTTGTCGCACCACAACGAGAGACTTTGCCGGCCATCTGCTGCACTCGAACCACAGAAGCCGGCCAATCAGCCGCTTCCATTTCGCTTATTTCAGCATCGGCCAAGCACACGGTAGAAGCCAGGGTGAGACCGACGATAGCAGACAGCAGCAGGTCTCTTTCCCCCCCTTCGCTGACTCGGACACTCGCCGAGGCACCACGACAGGAACAAACATAGGCGGAGGTATGGCCATCATGGAGGAACGAGGAGGCGCCAGCGGGATGGCGTATGTGGGCGGACTGGGCAACGTGGCCAAGGTGCTTCTGCTGCTGCTCAACATGGCCTTCATGGTGGCCGGCTGCCTGCTCGTGTACTTCGGCCACCGCGTCAAAAGCTCGGGTTGGCTCGAGGTCTTCCAGGGCGACTACGCCTGGATCGGCTCGTCCACACTCATCTTCACAATGGTGCTGGGCGCCGTGGTCATCGCGCTCTCGGCGCTCGGCTGCTTCGGCGCGCTGCTGCAGCAGAAGCTGCTGCTCACAGTCTACGCCGTTGTGCTGGTACTCACGGTCGTGCTCTTTGTGGTCGTGGCCGTGGGCGCCCACATGGCCAACGCCAAGGCGGCCGACTGGGGCGGTCAGGACTACCCGGCCACGGACAAGGAGGCGTCGCTGGGCGTGAATTTCAACGAGCTCTACTGCTACGCGCAGGTGCCCTACTACTGCGAGGACGCCAAGGTCAACACGGTGCTCAGCATGTTCAACATCTCGCTCTCGGGCTACTTCAGTGCCTCGACTACGAACTTCACCAACGTGTGCGCCACCGTCACGCTGGCCGCCATCGACGACGCGTGCGCCGTGTGCGACCGCGTGGCCGAGTACGACCAGTACTCAGTCGTGCTGGACTGGGCCGAGACGTCCTGCCCGCGCACGAGCGAGAACCAGGTCTGGTGCGGCGGCTTCCTGCTCAACGCCACGGTCGCGGACGACATGTCTACCAGCGCGCCGTTCATGGAGTGCCGCAGCGTCTTCTACGAGCTCGTGGAGAAGTGGACCAACGTCATCCTGGTGGCCAGCATCATCTGCATCATCGCGGCCGTCATCGTGCTCTCCATGACGGTCCTGCTCTGGAGGAACGTGCGTGCCGTGCGGCAAGAGAAGCACATGCCTGCGCCTCCTCTCGCGCCCATGTACCAGTTCGGCGACCAGAACGCCGGGCTCTCGCAGCACAGCGAGGCCCCGACCAGCAACAACTTCAGCATGCACTCGAATGCGCCCTACAACTACCACAGCAACGCTCATCGTCGATACGATAGCCCGTACTAGGAAGCACCAACAACGCCACGAGTGCAAACCTGTGATATCTAATGCTTTTTTGTTCAACTGATCGTGTTTCGTGTTAGGTACGCATCTACTTCTTGAACACCAGGTGCTCGCCGTCCGCGCGCTGCTCGTCGAGCTCCAGGCACTTCTGGAAGAACGGCGACGCGCTCTGCTTGCGGTACTGCTCGTCCAAGTTGGCCAGCGGATCCCGCACGAAGAACTGGCGCGTACGACGCTGGCGGCTCTTCTTGCGCGAGTCCTTGTTGCTCTCGCTGGCGATCTTCTTGTGCAGCGGGTTGCTGGGCGGCACGAGCGCCTTGGGCTTGAAGGCAAAGGTCGAGCCGGCGTACGGGTCGAACGCGTCCATGATGGCTCTTGCGTGCTCGTTCGGCAGTGGCGGGGCCATCTGCGCCGTGCCCAAGGCGTAGCTGGCCAGCTTGGGGTGCGCGTGGCGCGTCAGCAGCGCCAGCTCCCAGCACGCGCTCGAGAAGGGGTTGGCGAAGTCGGGGTCGTCCAGGTCGGCACGGTACTCGCCCGACGCCACGCGGTCGACGTCCGACTCCAGGAGCTGCTGCAGCTTCGAGTAGCGGTGGAAAAGAGCCCGAAGCAGCGACAAGATGGCCAGCGCCTCGTGGGGAGGCATGTGCTGCGCCACGAGCAGCAAGCGCTTCACAAAGGACGCCACACGTTCCACGACGATCTCCTTCCGCCGCAGGAAGACGGTCTCGACGCACTGCAGCAGCGTCAGGAAGCACGACGCGTCCGAGCCAGCCTCGCCATCGGCAAAACGATGCAGCAAGCGGTACAGAATGTCCACGAACTCCTTGTCGTCAAGCATGAGCTCCTGGCCGCCGGGGCCCTGGAGGGCACGCAGGCCCGTCAGCACCGCCTGCAGCGCCGCCGGGAGTGGGAGCACGTCCTCTTGACGCAGCACGACCTTGAGCACCTTGAGCAAGTCAATCATGATGTCCAGGTTGATCAGGAACGAGAACTTGGCCAGCCCCTCCAGCACGGCCGGCAGCGCCTCCGAGTACGTGGCTTGCTTGAGGATGCGGAAGTAGATGAGCACGAGCTCGTGCAGGATGTCGCCCTGGGTCTTCTCACGCTCAGCTCGGTCCACCACCGCCTCGGCTTCCTTGAGGCCGGCAGCGATCGTGTCGCCGTCCGCCTGCTGCCGACGACGCTTCTTCCGGTCCGACTTGGCTTTCTTGCGCGCAGCCTCGCCCTGCTCCATGGTCACTTCGAGCGGCATCGCCAGCAGCGTGCGGATGATGGGCGGCTGCACGCGGTGCTGCTTCTGCTTGACGTAGCTCGAAATTTGCTGCACGATCTCGTACGAGCACGCGCAGCTCTTGTCGCTCTTGAAGACCGACTCGAACGAGGCACAGGCCTGCTCGCGCACGCTCGGGAAGTGCGAATCGGCCATGGGCACCAGCGCCATCACGAGGTTGAGGTGGAAGTTGAACGAGTACTTCTTCTCCAGCAGCTGAGCCAGACAGCGCACGCCCGTCTCCGCCAGAAGCACGTCGCGACGCTCGCGGGGCGTCATGGTCGCCAGCTTGTCCGGGCGCTTGCCCTTGAGCCCCGACGTGACCATCTCGGCGCAGAACTTGAGGAACTTCTGGTAGTTGCTGAGCAGCATGGCCTCGTAGTCCTGCATCTGCTGCACCTTCTTCTTCATGGGCCGTCCGCGGTTCTGCTTGCCCTTGTCTTCCGTGCCGGCGTCGGTGGGCTGAAGACGGATGCGGTAGTCTGGCAGGATGTCCAGGAACACCGAGAGCTGCGACATCAGACTCAGCCGCTGCACGGTGGCGTCCGGGTCACGGCACAGCGTCTGCAGCTGCTGGATCTTGCTCAGCTGCTGCGGGTGCTCCTTGCTCTTCTTGAAAGACTCCTCGGGGTTCTCCAGGATGCTCTCGCAGATCTGCGCGATCTCCACCTTCTTCATCGCAAGGCGCATCGCGCGCTGGCGCTTCAGGTCCACCGCCGACAGCTGCGGCCTCGGCGCCTCGTCTGGCGCAGTTGTGGCCGCGTCCGTGATCTCCTCGAACTCCATGTCCGACACGTCAGAGTCCATCTCCTCCTCTTCTTCCTCCTCTTCCTCCGCCTCTTCTGGCTCCTCCTTTGCCGGCGTCTCCTTCTCCGTCAGCAGCTTGTTGGTGCGCACGCTGCCGTCCATAAACTTGACGGGCAGCTTGTCCTTCAGCACTTCCTGCGTGTCGGTGGCCCACGCCGCCTTGCGAGGCCGCGCCTCCAGCTTCTCCAATGGCATGTCCCCCTCGTCTTCCTCCTGCTTCACCGGTTTCGACACCGGCTTCATGGCCTTCTTGCCCAGCGGGGCCTTCTTCAGCGCCTCGGTGTCCATATTGGCCAGGAAGGACGTAAATTCGGTGTTGTCTTCGTAGAAGGCCATGTCGTCGTCGTCGATCTCCACATCTTCCGCCTCACGCTCCGCCTCCGTCTTGCGCGCCGAGTTCTGCTGCGGCTTCTTGCCCTTCTTGCCCTTGTCCGACTTGCCGTTGCGTCCGCTTCTGCCCTGCGTCCTGCTCTGCTTGTTCTTGCTGCCGCCGGCCCCACCGGGCGCGGCCTTGCGCTTCTTGCTGCCCTTGCCAGCCACCGCCATCGTCACAAAGTTGCTGTTCAAAGACTAAAAAGCCAAGCGACGTAGCCGCCAATCAAAAATTCGATCATCAAAAACTCGTTTTAGTCCAACCCGATTTTGACATTTGTGTAGCGTGACAAAACACATCCCTTTTTGCATACGTACCCTTTTTTTCTACCAGAATGGACACCAGCCGTAGTAAAGCTGACACAGATTCTCGTGGGACGTGGCTTGGTGGATGAGTCGGTCCACCTGCGCGTCCACCGTGAGCACCTTGCTGCCGTCGTCGAAGTCGCGGCCGGCCAGTTTCTTCTTGACGCGCTCCACGACGCTCACCGCCTTCTCGTTCAGCTGCGGGTGCTCGGCCACGATCGACGTGCCGAAGTTTTCGCGCTGCTGCGCCTCCGACATCGAGTTGCGTGCCATTGCGGGGTCCAGCATGTCCATGTTGTAGCCCAGCATCGCAGCCTCGGACGACGAGTGCCGCCGCCTCCTGGGCGTGACGGGGGCCGACGACATGGAGCTCTTCATGCTGCCCTCCGGCATTTTATCCTCTTCCGGGTTGCCTCCGTTTTCTGCGTCTCCGTCAGCGTCGCCGTCGCCGTCGCCGTCGCCGTGGGCCTCGCTGCCACCTTCGTGATCAACACGCGCTGCGTTCCGGTCAACGTTGCCATCCGCGCTCTCTCCAGCGCCTCCGTCTCCGCGTCCAGCACCACCAGTGCCGTCGTCTTCAGGCTGCGCGTGAGACGGCACCGCGTCCTTCTTCAGCAGACGCCAGTTGATGAGGGGATCGTACACGAACGCCTCCAGCACAGCCATGAGCGAGTCGCGGTTGTCTCGAAGCACTCGCATCGAGGCTTCGCACGTGTAGCGGAAGTTGCCCTCGATGCCGCTGACCTCCATCGCCTGCGTCAACATGCGCGTGAGGCGGAACGGGATCTTCTCCGGGTACTTGTCCCGCTCCATCGCGACCTCGAAGCAGTCGCCGAAGTCAATGTGCACCAGCTTGCCAGACACGCGATCGAGCATGAGGTTGCTCGGATGACGATCGCCAAGACCGAGAATGTAGCCGGCCATCGACATGACAGCCAGCGACCGTGTGAAGTTCCGTCGGCGGTCGAGCCACACCTCCGAGTCCTGGCTCTTGAGCCACAGCACGCGGTACAGATCCTGGCCGGTGGTCTCGCCCAGTGCGTATTTGAAGGCCTCCACCTTCTGCATGAGCGGCAGCTTGTCGTAGTCGGGTGCCATCTGCACCATCAGACGGTGCTCAACGTTCAGCTGGATCTTCCGCGCCTCGCGGTAGTCGCGGATGAGCTGGTGCAACGTGTCGCAATTGGGCACCCAGCCGATGAGGCCGCTCGTGTGCGAGAGCGGGAGCACGGAATAGCGCTCGATGGCCAAGTTCCGCTTGCTCGTGTCACTGTCGTTGGCAAGCAGCGTGTTGATGACGCCGAAGAGCTGCATCACCCGTTCGTCTTGGCGTAAATCCTCGTGGCCCTTGAGCAGGAACGGGTAGGCCTTTCCGTCGCTTCCATTGATGGAAACCTTTCTCGGCCGCTGCTTGGACGTCAACACCGTCACCATCGTGTCAAAGGACTGGATGCGAACAATCGGCGCGCCAGCCTTGTACGTGCCTGGCACAGCAAGCGTGAGGTTGTGAACTGAAAGCAGCTTTGGGCCGACGTTTGCCAGCTCCAGCGTCGAGAGATTGGCGAGCTGCTTGCGGATCTTGGAGAAGACGCTGTAGTAGATGTCCCAGGCCTGGTTCAGATCGTCCAGACTCTTGGTGCGCTCGTACACATTCGTCCATTGCTTCGCATACTGGAGATCCCGAGCAAACGCCTGGTAGAACGCAACCTCGCGCAGCGTCGGGGCCTCCTCCGTGCCGATTGTATCCAGTTTGTCGTGAAGTGGTGCCAACTCGGCAATCATCGCAGTCACATCCCGGTTGTTGAAGAAGTGCTTGGACGCCTCCTCGAGTGCGCCGTGCCACAGCTCGTTCCAGAGGATCGCTACACGGATAAGCTCTCGTGACACCATGTCCGCCTCGTACACGAGCTGGGAGCTATGCCGGCGAACAGCGGCCAGGATCCCTTCGGCAGCAAGCTTCCGCGTCGGATTCAGTGCCTTCGACGCGACAGTGATGGGGTAAATCAGCGCCTGTGGGTGAGCTTGACCGATCCGAATGAGCAGTTCGTGAAGGAGCTCGCTTGTCTTCGGGTTGGGCGTGTCGATACGCGCAATCAGCTGCGGGATGACGTCAAGCCACGTATCGATTGAAGCCTCCTGGAAGCCTTCGGCCATCGCCATATGAACGTCGCTGCGATTTCCATGCGTAAACCACAACGTCAACAGGCGCAGCACGTCCTTAGTCACATCGTAACTCGTGTGACCAAACGAGATCGATCGGAAGAAGCCTTGGATGGCTCGAACAGCGTAGCGTTTCGGGTCTCCTTGGCCGGACTCCTTGACGGTCGCCTCAAGTGCACGGAAATTGATCAGAGCCCATTCGTGCCACGCGCGATCGTTCGTCGGATCCAACTTGGTCGCAGTCTCAAGACATTCAAGCACGTGGTCGTACGCTCCATCAGCTTGCTTGTGCGGTTCGGTGAGCGACATCTGCCACTCGCCCAGTTGAATGTACACCTGCACGCGGAGCTTGCGCATATCCTCGTTCGTCGGGTCCCCATGCTGCTCCAGTGCCTCGATAAAGTAATCCATTTGCTTCAGCGCCACATCCTCGCGGTTTTCGGCCCATAGATGCCTCAAGTAGCTGAACGCAACTCGAGGGTCCTGCGCTGCGCTATCCGCTAGACTCAGCAATCCATTGGCAAAGCCCTGACTAGCTCCAGCGTTACCTCCGAGATTGATCGGGATCGGGGCGAAAGGGTCTCGTTCAACACTTCGGATGAACGGCTGTGCTCCAACACGCAGCAGAGCGCTGGCAGCAAGGTTCACATGCCCCGACTTCAAGCACAGACGGGCATACTTGAGCCAGATATCCACGTCTTCTCTAGGGTCGAACACAAGGGATCGCACGAGCATGAGGCTCTGCCACACTTGGATGTTGCGCTCCACACCGAGCATCCGCCTCGTCCAGATCGTTTGCAGTTTCTTGAGTGCGACGTGCTTTTCATGTCCATACGATGAAGACGACGACGAGGAGACGAAGTTGAGGCTGCTGATGCTCTGCTTCCGCCGGAGTCCAGTTGTTGAAGCTGCATTTGATGCTGTCGGCGCTGATAGAAGCGTGAGCTCCCCGTTGTTCTTGCAGGCAAACGTCTTCAAGTACGCGACAATTTCCTCCAACTCCGTCAGCATCTGCAGATTTACAATGGCCGGAAGATAAGCCCGAGCATAGCTTTCACTCACAAGAGAGCGCAGCGTCGGATCCATCTCCTTCCGACAGTCGGCGATCGAGCCCATAGCCTCGTCCAATTCCATGCGCCGAATCGCCACGACCGCTTTGAACAAATGCGACTCGGTAGCGTCCATGTCGGAGTTAATGTACTTCGGAATCGAGCCCCAGTTCTGCAGCGAGAAGGCGACACGCGCGCCACTGCTGCAGAGCTCCTTCTTGAGTGCTGGGGGCACATCCAGCAGCTTTTCGCCATCCTCCTGCTCACCGTTCAGATCCTGCCCTTCCCCATAGATCTTCGACCACGTCTGCTGCACGTGTTCGTTCAGCTTGCGCCACTCCCCAATAGCCCACAGACAGCGCATCTTGCCGAAGATGGACTCCACATTGTTGGGATCGTCTTGCAGTACACGATCGTGAGTTGCGAGAGCATCATCCCACCGCAAGAGCTTTTCATGCCACGAAGCCTTCACTTCAATGCCTGGCAACTTTTCCAGCGCGTACTTGAGAATTCCACGTGCCGCCTCCGGTTGGTTCAGCTTCGAGTTGATGCTGATAAGTGCTTGGATTCCATCAGTACTTGGGTTCGTGTTGAACTCGAGCTCCTTGTAGTGAAGGGCCTTCGCAAACGAATGGCACTTGTCAGCCAAAGACCCGAGCAGCCGAATATCAATCGGAAGAGGCTGATCGTCGTGCTCCATGAACTCGGCAAGATTGAGCAGCGTCTGCAAGATTTCCGAAGGCAAATGCGGCGACTGAAAGGCTGCCTCCAGCGACCGAATCAAATTGTCCTGCGTCGAGGACGAAAGATGCGGCCACACGCTCACAAACGATGCGTTGAACAGCTCTCGCGCCAGCGGTTGATACACGGAGGCCAGCTCTTTGCAAGCACGTAGGACAGGCGAGGGGGATTCGCGGAGCAATTCAACTGAGAATGCCAAGATCCACTCGTTCCAGTCCTCTTTCGTAGATCGTTGCGACGCCTCCCACGCCTTCATCAGATTCTTTTGGTCGCATGGTAGACTCTTCGTTTCTTCCTGCATTGACGAACTCGAGTCCTTGCGATCACTCAACGTGTCAGCACGGGATTTAAGCGGGTCGGTTGCCCACGAAGCGACGGGAAGCGGCTGATACTTCAAGATCTTGGAGACTAGCAAGTCGTAGCGATCGAAAATGTCGTTCGAGCGCGACGTGTGTCGGCCCAGAACTTGACTGATAACAGGCACGAAGATCGCATAGTCGTCACCCATCGTGTAGACCATGCAGCAAAGGCAATCCATCGCAAGGTACACCATCTCGGGCTGCGAAGAGATCACACGTGCCAGCATATGGATGATCTTTGACGCATACACGCTCACGTTGAGCTTCTTGACAAGTGAGCCCAGCGAGCCTAGACCCTGCTTTCGTGCGTTGACGTCTGCGTCACTCTGGATCAGCGCAACAAGAGCGGGGATAATTAAGTGGAGGTATCCATCCAGCAGCCGACCAAGCGAGACGGCTGTCTTCAACACCAAGAGGGTCCGCGGTCGAGCGGAATTGTCTCGCTCAGTCCGAATCACGCGCAGCATCTGAGGGATGAGGTCGGGCAAATACACGCGAAAATTCTCGCCGAGCGAGTTTGCGAGTTTCTTGACCAAGTTGAGAACTTCTTCGAGGTGCTCATCCCAATAGCTGTGCACAATCGAGAGCAAAGCCACGTGATCCAAGTGAGGCTGGATCTGCTCCTCGACAATCTGCACCAAGTTGCACAACTGCTCGAACAGGAACTTGCGCAGAGAGCGGTTCACCTTCTCCAACGCATACAGGAAAGCAGGGATGATCTTGTCCAAATGCTGGCCCATGCGCTTCCGCTGGCTTTTGCAAATGTACATGATAGCCATAAAAGTACCCTGGTAGTGCACCGAGTTACGCGGCTCGAGCAGGATTCGAATCAAGGCATTGATCGCGACAGTGGGGAAGTACTGCGCCGAATCCGGGATCATCGAGGGTAACAAATCATCGGGAGGGACTTCCAGAATGATGTTGGTCAGCTTTCCACTGGTCTGCTTGTCACTCTTAGTGACCTTCCTTGCTGGCGTCAGCAGCAAGGATTCTCCAAGTTTCTGTGCGTCTTCCTCGCCACTGCCATCCAGCATGCCCAGCCCACCAAGCCCATTATTGCCAATGCGAATGCCCACAGTCGCTCCGTCGTCGGCTTTGACAGCGCCAAACCCGTTTGTCATCGCCCCGGTTGGGTGCGCCGCGATAGCCATCAGACTAAACACCCCACCAGCACCAACCGCAAACGCGCTTGATCGAAACTCCTTCTTCTTGGCGTCGGTGAGCTTGCCTTGCTTTTGCAGATGGAAAAGGCGAAGGTTGTACGGATCCAAAGCACCCAGGACGCCTAAGGTGCGTCCTGCTTCAATTCGCAACGATTCGAAGGGATCGCCCGACTTCTGCAGTGCCTGACACAGCAGATCTAACAGCTCCGGGTACTCGTGGTACGGCAAAACCACATAACCAGTCGAAGATACCAGTTGGCCAAGGGTCTTGATGGCGACCTGCAGAATCTGCGGGTTGCTCGAGTCGCGCATTTCATCGATAACGTCAGGCAACAACTGACCGAGATACGGCGTCAACTCCGTCGCGCCAACTTCTGCCAGGTCACCCAAAGTCGCCAAAATCGCTTTGCTGACGCTGACAGTACTACGGCTGTGACTGCGGCGCTCCGAATCTTCACGCAGGTTCTTCATCAAGACGCGAAGAATCGGGAGAACGTACGGCTGGGCCAGTTGCGAAGCGGATCGCAGCAAACACCCGATTAAGAGCGCACCTTCCTCCTTGCCCCGAGAATCGCCGCTAAACTCCAATTCAGCCAAGAGCTGCACTAGCGTTTGCCGCAGAGACGGTAGTACAGTGGATGGGTTGTGGTGAGTGAGCCGTCCAAGCGTACTCATCGCCGTTTGACGAATGCTGAACACCTCGTCGTTCAGCGCAATAAATAAACACCGCAGGTTATCGTTCAGTGCCAGGAGGGGGTCGAAGCGTGAGTCGAGCGAGGCCAATACGCGCAGACGAATGCTTGCCTCCGTGTCAGCGATACCCACTGTCAGCAGACGCTCCAGCACGGACGTAACAGGGCGGGCGAAATCCTCCGAGGTCATCGCGGTGCCTCCCCCCCGATCTTCGCCTTGTGGCAGAAGCAGCTTACAGCAGGTGAGTGCTGCACTCTTGCGGATTGTCGCAACTTCATGGTCCAGGAACTTCACGACTGTCTCGTGAACAAACGACATGATCGGGATGAGGCGATTTCCCTGGAAGTCGAAGTTTGCCAGCGTTTCGAGAGCAAGCGCCTGCATCGCGATTGCGGAAGACACCTCCGTGGACGGCGCACCATTCTCCGACGCTCCACTGGCCTTCGATCCCGTCGCGGAAAGAAACAAGTTCGACAGCATCCCACCCGTCACGGAGATCGACGCCGTCTTTAGTCTCCTGCTCGTAGGCGTCGTCGCCGACCCCGCGGTCTCGTTTTGCCTGGAGCGCAGAATTGAGCTCAGTCTTTCGAACAACTTCTGCTGGATCACAGGCTTCATCGGCGGGATCTTCTTGACAATCGTCGTCAGCGTCTCCACAAGCGACGAGTCCAAGTCGTTCTGGAAAAGCGGGCCCACCATGGACTCCAAATCCACCCTGATGAGCGCAGGCCCCACCGTCTCCGCCAGCATCCGCAGGCAAGCAAGAGCCTCGCGATGCGTGTCAAAGTCCTTCTTGCGCACTTGCAGCCCGCCCTTGATGCCGTTCATAATGGCCATCAATGCCTGTTCGTCCCTCGCTAGCAGCGGTCCAATGGCCAGCGAGAGTTTTCCGATCGACAGCAGCGCGTCCGGGCGCGTGGTCGTCGTCGCTGAAAAGAGCACCTCGAGCAGGTGGTTCATGCACGGGCGGTAGCATTTCTCGACGAACACGGACGTGTTGAACTTGGCCAGCCGTGGGAAGAGCCCAATGACGGCCGAGCGCACGGTGGCGCTCTTGTGGTCCTGGTGGCTGAACACGAGGCGGCAGGCGCGCGCGTAGTGCGAGTGC
Organism: Phytophthora pinifolia; assembly: GCA_000500225.2. Lineage (NCBI taxonomy): Eukaryota > Oomycota > Peronosporomycetes > Peronosporales > Peronosporaceae > Phytophthora > Phytophthora pinifolia. The sequence continues at coordinate 12,998 of KV736363.1, read as the reverse complement.
ATGAAGTCGCCCGTGTTGCGCAGCAGCTCGTTGAGGATGAGCAGCGCGCCGTGCGTGGCGTCCGAAGAGTTGCGCTGGAAGGCGCTCTCGGCCTCGTCCAGCGCGCGGTTGTACCACGACGTCTTGCGGTTCGATTCCCGCTGCTGGATGAGCATGAAGCACGACTGCAGCGACTCACTGGCGCTCACGCGCACCACGAGCTTCGCGTCCCAGAAGGCGCTCCAGATGAAGTCGAAGTACTTGTCCATGTATCGGAACGACGTGGACGGCGCGTTGATGGACAGTTCCTTGAGGATCATGACGGCGGCGTGGCGCCGCACGTGGAACGTCTCGTTCTTGAGCCACTCAAGTGCCGGCTTGACGTGGTAATCCTCCACGAACTCGATGAGACTCGTGCCACCAGTGGACACGATATGACCCAGCGCTTTGGCCGCCACACGCAGCATGGGCGGGTCGGCGCTCGGGATCTTCTCGAACACCTTGGTGAGCGAGTGTGCGAACTCGATGATGGTCTGGTCGTTGCGCTCGGCGATGAAGAGCTCCACCAGCTCGTCCATGGCGGCGATGCCGCCCATGCGGTCGGCATTCTCACCGGCATTGCACAGCAGCATAAGCCGCGCGCTGATATCGGTCACCCACTTCATATACAGCCCGTGCGACAGGTCGCGCGACTCCGACTCGATGTACAGCCGCAAGCTCTGCGCCGCGCGGTGTCGTACGCTGCTGTTGCTGCTGCGCAGCCCCGGCAGGAACCGCGAGAAGCTGTCCGCCATGGCTGCTCGCTGTGCTCTGCTGCGGGACGTTCGCTTGTTGTACGCTAAAGGGGGGAGTACCAAATTCCGCATACAAACACCAAGTTAAAAGTGGTGAGGACAAAAATGCGACGACAAATGGTCATTTTTACTTCGAAGTGTGCGGGTTGTGTCACAAGGCCTTGGTGCGCGGCGTCTGCTGGAACTTCATCTCACGCTCGTATGCCGCCTTTTTCATGCTGCAGTTGGCGCTGAAGTGACCGGGCTGCTTACAGTAGCGACACGGCTGCGGACAGTCCTTGGAGTGGTGGTCGTCCTTCTTGCAGTTGTAGCACCGACGATGGCACTTTCTCGTCGTCACGGCAGGTAGCGGCCCGCCCGCCTCGAGGGCCTTGGCGCGCGCCTCCCACGCCTGTTGCTTGTTCTCGAGCCGCCGCTTCTTGCCTTTTTCCTTCTGGCTATACATGAGACGACGACGCTCCTTCTCGTCGGCGTCCATCGGTGGCTTCCGCTCGGGGTTGTCTTCGTCCTCAAACTTCTCGACAATCCGTGTGAACTGCAGTCTGAAGAAGAAGAGCAGGTCCGACAGCTGCGTCGACTCGGAACCTTCAGGCAGCGCGATCTCCGCCTTCTTCGCAGCAGCATTGTACTCCTCTAGCATCAGTTGAATTGCTACATCAAACAAGGACAACACCAGAAGCCACCAGCCTTAACCTCAACTCCTGGCAACAACATCCACACAGCTTGCTGCGCACCTTCGATTGTGGAGACGCAGCCGGCTCCAGCCTTGTGGTAGCGCCAGAAGCTGCTCTCCTTGGGCGGCTGAGCGAGCTTCACGTGACGCAGATTTGCAATGGCCGGGTCGGTCATGATCACAGGCGCCTTCTGCCAGGGACAGTCGATGAAAATGAGCGTCCGGATATCGCGTAGCTCGTCGACGCTGATCTCGCCCAGCGTCTCGGCCTCGAAGGACGGATACACGACCACGGCGTTCTCGCGCGTGTAGACAGGAAGCGCTTTATTCGAATCCTTGGTCGGTGGATACGGCACGATCTGAACGTCCTGGGGGGCCAGCACCTTGGCGTGTGGTGCAGTGCTCTTCTTGATCTTGTCCTGGAACCACACGTGCACCTGCAGTGGCAGCCGCAGCGTCGGTACCGTCACTCCTTCGGGCTCCCCAAGCGAGATGCTGCACTTAGGGCAGTAGAATTTGTAGCTGCGATGGCAGGACGTGCAGGGCACGCGCTGCCATGCCTTGGGCTGCTGCTCCAGCGCAGCTGCCATGTTGTCGAAACCAGTCAAGCGCTGGCCGTTACCAGTTGCGTAAATTCATTGGTTGAAAATACATTCAAAAGTATCTTATTGGCTGTAAAAAAAACGGTGATGCGCCCACGTTGAGGTCTCTGCATCATTGTTGCTCTTCCCTCCTGGACTGCACTACTTTCTCGATGTGGTCCACGACGATCCTCCGCTTCCCTGCACAAGCCCGGTTCCTATCGCGCGGCGCACTCATAGCAGCGGGCATGGCTGCGTTCGCCACCTTCTCATCGCCCTCGGCGTCGCAGTGCGAGGCGGAGCAACCCAAGGTAGCGCTGAGCCCCAAGGAGTTCCGCTCCTTCACGGTACGCAAGGTGGAGAGCGTCAACCACAACACCAAGCGCGTGACGTTCGACCTGCCGTCGTCCGAGCACGAGATGGGCATCTCCACGTCCAGCTCTCTCGTGGCGCGCGCCAAGGTGGACGGCAAGACCGTTGCGCGTTCTTACACGCCCACCAACCTGAACGAGGAGAAGGGCTTCCTCGAGCTCGTGGTCAAGGGCTACCCGCACGGACGGATGAGCAGACACATCGTCGAGCTCAAGAAGGGCGACACGCTCGAGATGCAGGGTCCGTTCCCCAAGTTCTCATACTACCCCAACCGGTACAAGCGCATCGGGATGATCGCCGGCGGCTCCGGCATCACGCCCATGCTGCAGCTCATCAAGACCATCTGCCGCAACCCGGAGGACCGCACCGAGATCACGCTGCTCTACTGCAGCGTCTCGGAGGACGACATCATCTTGCGCGACGAGGTGGAGGCCATGATGTACTTGTACCCGCAGATGTCGGTGGTCCATGTGCTGAGCAACCCGTCCGCCAATTGGAAGGGCCTCACGGGCTTCGTCACCAAGGACATGATCAAGACGTTCATCCCTGAGCCGTCAGATGATAACCTCGTTTGCGTCTGCGGCCCGCCGCCCATGATGTACCACGTCTCGGGCGACAAGGCCAAGGACAGTTCTCAGGGCGAGCTGCAGGGCTTGCTCAAGGAGCTCCACTACACCAGAACGCAAGTGTTCAAGTTCTAAGCCCAACATTTGAGCAGGTATCGAGGTATCGAGCGTTTTGGGCTCGGGGGTGTGCGTCTGTCAACTTCGACCGAACAAACTGCTCTTTGGGGAAGAAAACTACTGTGTTTAACTGACACCAGCTTCATCTATTGTGTGCTATTGAAGAAAGAGTGGAGCTTCTTGCCGTTGGTTTTTCCCAGCAGCTCCGTGAGCTCGTCGAGCGACTGACGACTCAACTCGGCGAGATTCTTGACGGTCACTAACACCTTCCGGAAGTTGTGTTCGTTGATGCCTGGCAACTTCTTGAGCACATCGATGGAGCTGGTGTTGTAGTAGGTCGATGCCAAGCCCCCTTCGCCACTGTTCGCTTGAGCAGCGGTATCGTCCATCGGGAGGCCGTTGCCTAGTGCTGCAGCGGCTTCCATGTCGGGCTCGTCCTGGTACTTCTTGATGATCTTGAAGAGGTCCACGGTCGCGTGTGGCGAACGAGACCAGAGAATCCGAAGCGAAGGGTAGTGCAGAATCAGCAGCGTGAGCTTGGAGACAATGTTGGTGGCCGAGATCTCCGAGCCAAGCTCCGATACATCCTGCAGCGAGAACGCCTTTCCTTGGGTGAACTCGATCAATAGCACTGGTGTTTTGTAGAAGCGCCGCATGCTCTCGGCTTGGTTGAACAACCGCCCCGAGTTTAACGAGCCAAAGAGATCGCTGATACTCTTCCGCTCCACGCAGATTTCAGGCGACAGGATGTAGTCCCCAATCTCCAGCGTCACGGGCAGGACAAGCAAGCCTTCTTTGTGTAGCATCGATGGTAGTGCGCTGCGGAACTCGCGTACATCTACAACAACCTTGACACCTGCACGGTGCGCCTTCGCGCGTCCACCTGTCCGTGTATCCATGCTGTATTCGACAGTCTGCTGCCGCAGTTTCATGTGAAGCGGAATGTCGTACACGTTGGCAGGCATCATCAAGTGCGCTTTCTGGTGGATGAGTTTGTCAAACGCGCGCTTTTCGCGCTGGATTTCGCTCAGGTAGGACTGCTGCTCCGTGCTCTCGTCATACATCATGAAGTAGATCTCGAGCGGAGCAACGTGTGAAGCGTGAAACACTTCCACCTCGCGAATGAATGCCATATCCGGATCGTACAAAACGATACAGGAAGGCAGTAGATCCTCAAGAAACGCTGAGGCGCCGTAACCATGCTGAGTGGCTTGGTCATACGTGCACAGAACGACGCTGCCCAGTGGATCTACCACTTCAAGCGACAAGTTCGGCGTGCCGGGGGATCGATCTCTACGGCTTGATGCCTCTTGGTCAGCACGAGCACGCCCGTTAAAGAACATCTTCGACTTGTTCGCACGCTCGGATTTTTCCTGAGCAGCGGTGATGGCCTCTAGCTCCGCCGCCGACAAACCAAAGCTTGAAACTTCAGTAGCATGGATCTGGATATCTGCATAGCTCGAATCCGATGATTCTTCTCGTACGCGTTTCCTGGGTTTTCCTTGGGTGCCTGCCTTTTGGCTGCCCTTAGCCCCTTGCGGAGGCGTGACTTCTGTGTACAGTTCATCTGCACGTAGCTTCGCCGCAGCCTCCAGCAAAAGCCTCTGCTCAAGTCCTACGGTGCCTCCCTTCTGCTTCAACACGGCCTCTTTCTCAAGCAGATAGTGACCAAAACGGCGTCGCATCATTTCCTGTGCGCCCAAACTTAGGAATTCACGCAGCTGCGCACACGTTCGCTCGTCCTTGACCATCACCAGTACACTCGCTCCACCAGCAGCCAGCTTGTCCCGATTCCCTTTCTTCTTCTCAGCAGTCTCTTGCTCCTCGTGGACCTCGTCCAGAATCTCTTGGAGCGCACCCCACTTCGGATTTTCTTCCAAAACAAGCCTCAGCTCAGCGTCATCCACCGATTTTGAGCCGGCTGCAGCTGAAGAGGCGATCTGGCGAAGGTTTATCGGCTTCTGAGTCGTGCTGTCCACGAGCTGGTAAAGCCGCTCTTTTGCCGCAGTAAGAAGACGATCTGCGGCATCTGTGAACAGCCACGGCGACGGAAAGCGCTGCTGGCCGTTCATCGTCTGGTAGTTCATCAGAAACGAGTAATACGAAATAGCGTCGTAGTGCGGCAGATACGCCAGCAGTTGACGCAGCGTCGAGAGGTCTCCAACGAGTTGCTTGGTCTTGACCGGCAGCTTGTGCCACAACGGGTCCAGCTGCCGTCGAATAAAGCTGCTGAACGACTTGGCCAGCGCTTTGTCCATCGTCAGATCAGCAGCATCCAGCGACTTGGTGCTGCGCTGCAGCTCCTTGACCGTGGTTTCGAGCGCCACCAGCAGCGCCTCCTGCATGATCTTCATGGACGGAGAAAACCCCACCTCGATTTCGTACACTTGAGGCTGGTGCTTCTCCAAGCAGGCGTTGATGGCGACATGGAACCTCGGGTACAAATACACGTTGCGCACGTACAAGTGCTTGAGCACCTGCTCGACGCGGTTGAAGCCCGAGGACAGCGCGACGCTGTCGTCGCAGAAGCCCTTGATGAACCCGTCGCGGTTGCGCTCGCGGTACAGGCGCAAGATGAAGGCCTCGATGGACGTCTCGGACACGTGGTGCGCGTCGTTCACCAGCAGCCCGCTGATGCTGCCCGGGTCCACGTGGCTGGATAGGAAGTCTACCACGAGGATCCGCGTCGTCACGAAGAAGACGCCGCCGCGCTTGTACAGCTGCTGCCGCTCGCTCAGGTTGTTGCGCGCATCCACCACGCGTGGCAGTAGGCGGCGGTCCAGGCCCAGCGCCAGCACCAAGCGCCGCAGCGTCGCGGCCTGCTCGTTGGCGTTCAGCACCAGCACGAGGCTGTGCGGCGAGCAGTAGAGACGCACAAAGCTGGCCAACACGCGCAGCAGGCCGAGCCCGCGGCCCAGCACCAGCACGCCATCCTGCGCGTAGAGCTCTTCAACCATGTCGCGCTCGTACGGCAGCCACCGCGCCGCTAGAGACGAGAGCACGGCGGTCGAGTCGTCATCGACCGACAGATCCACCACTTGTTGTGCCATTCAAAAACGAGAAAATGAAAAAATTGACTTAAAAATATACTTGAAGTAGTGGGCATCGGGAAGCTCATGGTGTCGAGGACTGCTTTCTGATGACCTCAGGTAGTTGACGCTGGTCTCCAAAAAGCCAACATACTCGAAGAACCTTTGAAAGCCAACATAATGGCATGGATTGATCTCACATTCATCATGTACTTCGAAGTACAACACTAAAGACTCTGTGCGCGATTGCCACCCACGCCGACGGCGCGAAGCAGAACACGAGCTTAAGCATATTCCGCCTGCCTCCCCGACTCGCTGCGGTTCTTGCGACGCGACCATCCAGCAGAGCTGCCAACTACAGAGAAAGTTAATAAGCGAGTCCAGCGAATTGCATGAGGCGAAGCGATCGTACCGTGAGTAAACTCCGTCAGCAGCTCACTCGTGTTTGCCGACTGTGTCAACTCGTGTTTGATCTACCCCCACAAACTACCCGGATCTGGCGTTATAGCTCTGTCGAGAGTGTTCGAACGAGGTCGGGGCACGTAGACGAACGCAATTGGCAGCGTATTCGGCACCGCAACGGCGACAACGCGAAGGATCCAGGGGTTGAAATCCAGCTGCCCTAGCACAAATATCACTTGAAGGCATTGCGCCAATGAGCATAGAAGACACGTGGTGTCAAGACGAGGAGGAGCTCCTGGAGTCCGAGCTCGTGCATACTCAAGCACGGCTTCCTTGAAGTTCCGCACGTTCACCGCGG
>KV736360.1:14505-36449 GCA_000500225.2 Phytophthora pinifolia | reverse complement strand
ATCAATCAGAGTTAAATTTTCCCCAAAGCCCATACTTAGACTCAGTGTTCTGAGTCTCTTCGCGCTTCCTCAAGAGTCCCAGTGTACGCTAATAACGGACACACCTGGCCCGTTATATACTTGCACCGGATGGCGATCACTAGTCCGTAAAAGAACTCGCTGGACGTGGTCCTCTTGGCCTGGTCAAAGTACCATGAGCGCCAAAGGCACTCGTCAAGAAAGCTGAGGACCTAGTTTTTTTCATCCCGCGCTCACTTTTCATGCGGGCCTTCATCTTGACCTCCCATATACCTTCGATCCGGTTGGTACACGCACCCGTGACTGGATCCACAAAGTTGTTTGAGTGGTTCAGCCACTGGTGCGTGTAGATCCCAGCCAAGAACTTCTTGTTCTCCAGGGTGTAGAGCGTGCCCTTGCGGCGCCCGCTCAACACTTCAGTGACGTAGGACTTAAACTGATCAGAAACGATAAGTGTACTATGTGAGCAAATGTCAGTGATAATTCAAATAAAACCGTTAGAGCAATGAACTTACCCTGGTTTGATGTTAGTCTTGATGCAGCGCGACAGGTTGGGTTTGGTGCGATCGTCGTAGACGACCCTTGCGAATCACCTTTTGGTGGTGCATGGCTATAGGACGTAGTATACATAACTATACCACATATACTCCTCTTCTGTTCGACATCCGAACAGTACACATTTGCGGGGGTTATTTACCTTTGTGTCCGTTTCGCTTATCGTCTTTCCCAAGTCCCGCGACCATTATCAGGTCCTGAAGTGCAGCCAACGAGTGGGTCCTTGTTCGCCGTCTCTGCCAACCTGCTGACTACCTTTCCCTCGGTGTCGAAGCTGGGTGGTTTGCTGTTGCCGCCGCCGAATCCCAGTCCAAGATCTTCCCAGTTGAGCGCGCCAGGAGACTCCCCTGCTGTTATCTTCTTCCGCGCCGGCTGGGCGTCGTCCTCGGCAGGTCGCGGTACTTGCGCTTGGCCACGCGCCAGTCGGTGACGTTGTAGCCCTCGCCGAACTCCCCGCACCTATCTTCCGTGAACTGCACGGCATCATCCAAGGTTCGTGGCTCATACGCTCTCACTTGCGTGACCGACGTTTGGTTATTCATCCCACACAAGAACGCTTGAATGTAGATCTCCATCGGCACGCGGTTTCCGGAGCCAATGTTGATCAGGCTTGCTGCAAAGTCACCTAGACGTTCTCCAGGCTGCTGTACGCGCGCTGTCAATCGCTGCTGAATTCTGAACAAGCTGTCGCATCGGCCTTACTTCCTTCACATCATTCCGACGAGGTAAGCCATGGTCTTATCCTCCTCCCTCACGCTCTCACTCAGCGTGATTAACCACTTCTTGGCGTCTCCTTTCAGGTGCGCTGTCGCGCCGCAGCATAGCTCTTCTGCCGTCCAGGTATCACCACCAAGTCCGGCCTGTCGTTCCACCTCCTGCGGAATCGCTGCTAACCAGGCCTCCACGGACTCGTTTGCCATGCCGCTGAAGTTGTCCAAGTGCAGGATCTTCATCTTCTGTCGTCGTGGCTGCCGCGCCATCAGTGCTTGGGGCACTACCGGCGGCTGCGCAACTGGCGAAGATGGTGGCTGTACGATGAACTTCTTCATCATGGCGCGCTGCTCGAAGTCATCCTCTTGCTCTTCCTGGTTCGATGCCGTTGCCGGTCGCTGGGTCCTGTCACGACCATCGTTGTTGCCTCCGCCACTACCAGACCCACCGTCACTGCCTAGCCGGCTGTCGCCGCTATTCGCCACTCGCTCATCACCGTTGTTGCCTTCGTCAATGTTGTCGTCCATGCAGTCGTCGGCTGTGACGATAGCGACCCGCTGCTGACGACTACTTTCTCGTCGGTCTCGTTTCCTCCATCGCTGGTGCTCAGCCGTAGTCTAGTCGCGTTCGCGGCTGCATCTGCTTCTTCGTTGTCGGCTGCGATGCCGGTGTCCTCGGTGAACGCCGCGTTGCCACACCCTCTCGTGATGTAGACGATCGTCCTGCCGTCTGCTTCGTTCGTGTTGTCATGCTCGCTCCGAGTTCCTGTTTAATACACGTCTGCCTTCCACCACTCTCTCTCTCACGCCGTCACTCTCTCTTCCTCTTCTTCTTCTTTGCGGCAAAGGTTCGCGCCGCAGGAGCCTAGCCTCGTGGAGAGCTTAGACCTCGGCGGGTGTCTCCCGGTTAGTAGGCCCCTGTATGACCACCAAGTGAGATCAACTCTTGTATGGGAGACTGTTCCGAGTGGTTAAGGCGATAGACTAGAAATCTATTGGGGCAACCCCCGTGGTGTCGTGCTCGAAGGAACTTCGGAGCTTCCTGTCCTCCGCGGAGAAGAGCTGGTGTCTTCCGCTCTGGTCCTGGTTCTGGCCGAAACCGGTGTCCAGTGACAACAACTACTGCGTGTCGGCTATCCCTACGTTTTTTCCTCGCCATGTTCCAAGGTGATAGAGTCATTTGATGAGCTTGCGTCCACCAGGATGAATGATGTCGGGCTGCTTAAATTCACTTTTTCTCATAAAAAAATAAACGCGCCGTTGGCCAAGTTCATTATGGACGGCGTTAGCAACGTGGCCTAAAGCGGCCGCACCATCGTGTGTACTATTAACTAGCCTTGACGGAGGTGTTCTATCTGTTCGACAATTTGCTTCCGCTCAAGCGCGGCGGTGAGAGGACGAGCTGAGCTGGGCGACAAGTGCCACAAGTTGGTGGCGAACTTTAATGTGATGATCAGTGCGGTGTCACTGCCGAAGGGCTACAACCAGGCGACGTGGACGATGGAGGTGATCGACGCGTGCGTGCGGACATACAACACGCTTTGGTACTTCGTTGGCTCAACGCTGGCGGAGATCCCGTACATGTTCGTGACCTGCTTCATCTTCACGTCCGTGTGGTTCTTCATAATGGGTGGGCTTCACGGGATCGACATGGCGCTGCTGTAATGACTGAACGTGTTGCTACTGATCCTGCTGCAGACATACATGGGCCAGTTCCTGGCGTTCGCGCTGCTCACCGTTGATACTGCGGCCTCTTACATTGACTATTTTATTTTGGCCAATCCAATCCTCGACCATCACTTCACAAAATGGCCCAGGCCGGCGGTGTTGATGCGGATGGAGGCCTGGAGGAGCCGCTAGGGACCCCGTCGACGCAGCTACTGCTGGCTGAGCACCACGATCGCTACCAAATGCTGCTGAAGACGTTCCTGCCGTGGAAACGGCGCGCCCAGACGCAGTATGAGCGGAGAAAAGTGAGGAACAAGTGGTGTACCGTGAGATTGGTGGTATTGGTGACACATCTGACAATTGTGTGAATGTTATGACCAGCGAGTTGCTGCTGCTTGTCGAGTGGGTGCCATCTTCTGTCAACGAGTTTATTGGCACAAGTGGGGAGAATTTATTCAAGAGAGACGAAAGGAAGACGCGGCGAAGAGCTTGCTGGACGAAGAGAAGCTTCCGCCACAGCAGGAAGATCTCAATAGTGATGGAAATGGAGACGAAATCAAAGAAACAATTGCAGTGGCGTCTGAGTTCGATGGAGAAGAGAACGATCGCGAGAAAGTTGCCGCACTCGCCGCAAATGGAGTTGTGCGGATTCGATCGCTGCACGCCATCAAGCGCTGGCGCAGGTTTGCGCAAGCGAGAAGAGATCGCTCCGTTCTGGAGCAACGATCCTACTTTTTCTTGTATTACTGGATCCTAAAGCGATCGTTGAGTCGACTGGGTCAACATGCTCTGGCCAAGAAGCGAGAACGCGCTCTGACGGTGAAGATCGTGAGAGCGAGTCGACTGCGACGGCTTGTTAAGGCCATGCAGCAATGGCGATTACGGCTACAACTACATCAAACGCTAGCTTTGTGGCGGCGTTACGTGTGGCGACGACGACATCAAGCACTTCTCTATTGGCCGATAGCAGACATTTTGACGCGAAAGACTCACAAGCGACTGCTTCAACGGACGGTTAATGTCTGGGAGAAGCAGTACACTAGGAACTACGCGCATCGCATGCTTGGCCGCATCATCGACCGTCATTTTTACCGAAAAGTGTGTGAGAAAGCGTGGCGTCAGTGGAGATCTAAAGTCCACCAACTCACCCAGCTCGACTCTTTTCTGCGAGGTTGCCAGGAGCGCCGACTGCGTCGGTTATGGCGGGCTTGGAGCGAAAGGACTCGGAAAAAAGAGCTCCAGGATCAACAGCGGCGCCGTGCAGTGCGTGCTCACTATTTGTCACTTTTGCGTATGGGCTACAATGGATTCCGTGCTTGGCGTGCGCACCGCCAACTTGCTTACGGTCGAGTGGAGACGATGCTCGACGCAGCAGATGACAAAATATTGGCCTCTGCGTTCTCACGCTGGGATCATTATACGAGCCAGAAGAAGACCAGGGCCCTGAAGTACGAGCGTGCGTCACGCTACGTTGAATCACGACTGCTGAAGCATGTTTGGGTGAATGGATTTCGATGCTTTTTCAGTAGGTCATTGGTAAAGAAAAGGATGGTAGTGGCTGGCCAAGACCACCACTATCTTCGATCTGTAAGGCGCGGCTTTGGTGCGTGGAAAGGAGTCTGGCAAGCGGAGCGCAAGCGTGAGCTGACCCTCGACAAGATGCTTCAAGACTATATGACAACAAGAGAGCGATCGACGAAAGCGTCGGTGCTGGAAAACTGGGCAGAATTGACGCGTGCAAAAGCTGCCAGAAGGGTCGTGAATGCCCAGGTGCGGGGCCAAGCACAGCGTCGTTTGCTGAGGAAGTACCTGTCGCAGTGGGTTGCGTATGTGTCGGTGCTTCGGTGGCAACAAATTACGCGTGCTCGAGCTGAGCACCATTACAAGGCAGTGATTTCACGGAAGTGCTTCAAGCGGTGGCTCCACAACGTTATCGTGCGGCGAAACTACCGCAAAAAGACGCGTGCGGCTTTGATTCATTGGAAACTGGCACTGCAGCGCAAAGTGTTTGACGGATGGAAGCAGTACTTGCGAGCCAAGCGATTGAAGCAGCAGCGCATCCACGAGGCCCTTGAGTTCCGTCACAAGCACTTCGTTCGCGAAGGTTTGCGCCATTGGATGACGGCTGCGCTGCATTTGCAGGAGCAACGTGAACAGCGAGTAACCAGTGCTCAAGCAAGTAACACGACGCACATTTGGCGCCGAGTTGCCGCAATTGCACGGCATTGGCGCTACCTTGCAGTTCGACGCCGAACGATCCGAGAAGGAAGAGACGTCTTCGAAGGGCAAAGAGATGGACCTCGACAGATTCAAGAGAGCGTGTCCTGGTCAAATGAACATGTTCAGCCTGGCCGAGAGCAACCCAGACCGTCTGTGGTTCTGCGTCCAGGGGGGAGACAGACCCGTCATCAAGGAACCATTCTATCGGGTGACTCGAGAGTCTCTGGCTGGACGAACGAGCGATCTCCACTGTCAGGCTTCGTGATGATGCCGAGAAACCGGCCCCAGCCTCGAAGACCCCTGGAAGTCCTACTGCTTTCACGAGCAGGGGTTGAAAACATGCCACAAGACAACGTCAACGCCACTGCGCACGAAACATCTCGATGTGGCTTTGATTTCCCTGCCGAGCCGTTTGCTCCTCTAACGTCACCGCCACACAACCAAGTCAAACCCAGTCCTGTCAGAGCTCGTAAAAAGCGTCAAGGAGCGCCTCCCTCCAACCTGGCGATGTCTCCCAGAGATGATCTGCTTTTGCCAAGCACCGCGGCGAGGCAGTTGGACGCTTTGGAGCGACAGCTAGTGGCACTTAGCCAGCGGAAAAGGGAGTGGAAGAGTTTCCAGAATCGCCTAGAAGACATGCGAGAAGCAGCAAACGCAGACCCACGATTACTGACGAAGCTTCGAGCGATGGAAGAGCAGCACGCAGTTCGCACCAAGCAGTGGCTCCACACGAAAGAGCGGATCCGCTCAGTGGCAATTGAGATTCAACGCCTGCGAAGTGCTTTGCAAGGATAGCAAGGGCCTTGCTTCATCGCAGTAAGGCCTCATATCCACTTACGAGCGCCGAGCACCTTTCGAAAGCGTCCTCGAATTCGGCGTCTTCCAGGCCGTGCTGCTTGTACCAGTGGACATAGGCGCCGGCGTGGAATTGGCGCTGAGCTCGCTCTAAAAACCACTTGGTGCTCGTCAAGAAATGTCCATTGTTCACGCAGATCGTGGCCGAAGCCTTTGCCTGCAGTGGTGGGAATGGGGCACATCTCGAGTATTGCAGCGTGACCTGCGGGATCGCTGCTGCCCACGGCACAGCAGGAAACGCGGTCTGAACAATGCCACCAAGCTTTCCTGAAAACCGAGCAGCTTGACTGGAAGGAGGCCAGAAACCGCGAACTACTGTGCTTGAGGCGAGGGCTTGTAGTGACTTGCGTGGGAAAGAGCCTGCGGTTTCATGCACAAGCCTCTCGAGTGCTTGTAGGGAAGCGTCAAAGTCAGCAGGTGCCTCATGTCGGAGCGACAACGAACGAGCTTGTGCGACGACAGGGGCATGAAACAAGGTTGCAGACGATAAAACGGCACTTGCTACAGGCGTCTTCGATGGGAAGTTGCCAGACCCAGCACGGTCTCGCCATACCCCGGATCGTACGTCCAGCATCTTGGCCGCTGGCATGGGGCAAACATCGTGCAGCAGCTTGCCGAAATCGAACGACCGAGACGAGTTGGAATCTCCTGTAGTCGCTGGGAACAACAGCCCTGCGAGATCTGCAGCTACCATGCTGTTGACCTCAGCGAGCGACACCTTGTGCGTCGAGTTCTCAGCGCCCACTTTGTCCTGGACGAGCGTCTTCCAGTACGCCGCTGTCCGCAACAACTCGTCGTTGTCCTTGTAAATCACAGCGTCTGCGACTTCCTGTAGACACTGCAGTGTCAGTACAGCGTTGTAGTTCTGCAGCGGCGAGTCCCCCCGCGCCCAAGACGGCGCCACCGACGCGGTTACGATGTACGCCCTGGGGTACATGTCCCGCATGCTTTCCAGTACTCGACAGCCGAGCCCCGAGCCCGTTCCTCCTCCCAACGAGTGCATCACCACGCTGCCCTGGTAGCAGTCGGCAGTTTCAATCTCACGCCGCAGCGAGTCCATGACGAGCTCCACCAGCTCTTTGCGCTCGTCCACAGCCAGCGACGTGAAGACCGGCTTTGGAGCTTTCAGTCTCGGGCCGTAGTATCCCATGGCCCAATTGTTGCCTCGCCCAGCCTGCTCCACGTGCGTATGAGCCGGTCGGAAGGTCGCAGAGCCTTCTGCAGTCACAGACCGAACGACTTTTGGCTCGGAATCCACGAGAATACAGCGAGCAGCTCCAGTCTCCGGGTGGAAAAGATGTCTCGACAGCGAAGTCGACCTTGCCGAGGCGCTTACAGCAACATTAGAGCCCCCAGAAGCGCAACCAAGACGCCGAGATGAACCAGCGTGCTCTCTAGAGTTATTCGAGCCTTCATTCTCGCCTGTAGCGGCGGCCAGACGCCAGTACGCGGCGCCCAACTGGTTGCCACATTGCCCCACGTGCAGGTGCACACTCATGGCGATTTGCTAGTTTGTGATTGGCCATAAATTATAATAATTTACTCGTACTGGTCGAGCAGCTCGATGGCGTTTGCAGCCTACGACGTGGTCCCGTTCCAGGGGCGCTTCCCGTCATGGGAGGCCTTTGACACGGCACGTCAAGCTCACTGCGAGAAGACATACACCATGTATGTGTGTCGCAATACGGTTAAAGTGGCGGTGGCCAACAAGCGCCGCAAACTTCAAGTTCCTGAAAAGTGGGTTTTCGACCGCAAGGTGTGTCCATCTATTGGAATATTACAATATATAGGGTCGAAAAACTCACGAGTTTGGTCTTGCTGCACGCAGGTATACGTGTGCACGCACGGGTACAAGCGGGTGTCGCGCTCCAGCGGCTCGAGGCCTCGGCAAAACGTGCGCTACACGGACTGCAAGGCTCGCTTCACGGCCTGCATAGCCAGCGAGTTGTCTGAAGACGGGCGGGAGGTGCTCTTCATCAAGGTCACGGGCCAACACCTGGTCCATAGCGACCACCCGCTGAGTCTCGAGCAGTGGCGAATGTACTCACAGAACCGTGCGGCTGTGATCGAACACCCTTATCTAGCGCACGAAGCCGAACTCATGCGACGTGTTGGGTCCAGCAAGAGAGCTGCACGAGCGCACATTGAAGCCTTGTCGGGGAAAGCGTGTACTATCAAGGACATGCACAACTTGTACGCACGACTGAAGAAACGCGAACAAAAGAGCACCCACTCGGAGGAACCTGCGCGATCCCAGTCTCCACCGCCGACTGCCGGTGGGTTTCACGGGTTCAATGGCTCGCAGAGCACGGCGTATTTGCCTAACAATGGCAGGATCGGCGTTCCAGTGGAGCCTGCGCTTCAGACCTTCGTGAGGGCTGATGTGGAGAACCACGTGAGCATTTTATCGGGTGGCGATGGCTCCAATGAGGCTATTTGTCTGGCTAGTCGAGCCATGAAGCAGCATTTCCAAGTCTTCCCAGAGCTGATGATACTTGACGTATCAATGGCAACTCAGATGGCGAAACCAGGACATGAACTGCACGGGTTCTTGTCCATGGATGCGCTGGGCAACGCGAAACCAGTCTTCTTGGCGCAGTCACCGGCCATGTCGTCGACGCTGCTGCATCGAGTGTGCCGAGATTTTAAGCGTACACACCCCACGTGGATGCAAACGAAGGTGCTGGTTATGAACAAGCTGTTGCCCGACGCTATACCAGTGCTGGCACTTGAGTTCCCAGAGACACGGGTGTTGCTGTGCCAAATTCACGTGGTTCAGCTCCTAGTTGATCTCCTCGCGTGTCCAGAACTACCCGTACGGATCCAACTTGCAGACGCTCAAGCTGGAATTCCTCCCAGCTCAACACCGGGTCAAGAAAAGGTTATCGAGTCGCTGCATCAGCTAGTGTATGCGCACTCGGAATCGCGCTATGAACAAGTGAAGGCTGAGCTCGCACGACAACTCATCGTTGGAAACAGGAGAGAGCTGCTCGCCGTTTTTGACCGAAAGTTCGAGCCGTACCGTGCGCTCTGGGTGTCTTACGCACGCAAAGAGAAGTTTGACCTTTCCAGCGTGCTCACGAGCGGAATGCACAGCTTTTGGGAGCCGATGAAAAATGTGTTCAAACGCACGGACGCTGATAACCGCGCAGTTGCAGCGACAGCAGCTTCTCGCTCGCTCAGCGCAACGAGTGCGAACCTCCACCCCGTTATGGTTGCTGCTGACACCCAAGCCTTGCTGCATTCCGGTGCAGTACCTGTGTCCGCGGCAGTCCATGGTCCAGATTCGTCCTCGTTGGCCCAGAAAACCTCCGAGGTGCTTACCACGATGAAGCTCGTCGAGCACGAGTGGACGTCCAAGATGATGATGCTCGAGCTAACCAAGCCAGTGGCAGTGGGTCGCTGTGACCCGCTGCTGCATTTGATGCTCAACTGCCTCAGTAGTTTTGCAGTGGGTCTGGTCAGCTCCCAGCTTACGGTCCATAGCGCACACGCTCACGGGTCTGTGACCGTCACCAAGCTTCGAGCTGGGAAAGCGACCCAGGCCAGTACGGAGGTGGTTGCCGCCGAGTCCACGGTGCGCTGGCAGAACAAATCGACACGCAAGACGCACATTTTGCATCAGGACGCCAGTGCCTGCGATTGCGAGTTCTTCGCGCTGCTCCAGCTGCCGTGCCGCCACTTGATCTGGTACGAGGTCGTCGCGCTGCAGCATAAGCAGCTCAGTTTGGTCGCAGTGGGGTCACGATGGCTCTTGCGATCGTTCCAGGCGCCGAGGATAGCCAGCGAGCGCAAGTCGAACGAGATCGAGTACCACCTTATATCCTGACCGGTTCGTCGGTGATTTCAAGTCTAAGACTATTCTCTCCAGACACTTCCAACAACTAGAGCCACCAACCATGGATGCAACACCGCTGTTCCGTCGAACGGCAATGGCCATGCACGTGTAGCTTGCAGGTCCTCAAACCTTTGATCCTCTCGGATGGCAACATCGCAACTTGCGCGGTAATACTACTGTACACTGTATTACACGTAACTGCGATCACCGAAAAACTAAATGGTCCATCTTTGCATCATCTGCTGACGCGCAATGTAATCATGATGATGATGAAATTGTCTCAGGTGCAGCCGCCTATCTCACGGTACGTACAGTGGCACTTGACAACCTGCAACGAGTCGCTGACCGGGTCTCCGCCAAAGAGCGCCGCCTGCGTGGCGAGTTTGGAGACTCTGGAGACTCGATCGAGGGAAACTTGGCGAGACAAAATCTCTTCGGAAATTCCGTACAGGCTACTGCAGGCTGTGCATGTATATAAGAATTCGACCAGTCCTCCGCACCGCAGCAATGTCTTCCGTGCAAGTCTCCACACGAGCGGGTGTCGCTAGCGCGGGACCTGCACTCATCGGCGGCAATTTGCCACTCCTGTGCTGTGCGATCCGTAATAGTGAAGATACGCGTGTTTGACAGCTGCAAAAACTCGCAGCAGGCACGAGCTAAAACGTAGATGGTGGTGCCTGGCGGGGGTGCTGAGGCGCCGGCAGCTTGCACCACGTTGCTTCCAGGCCAAAGGGTGTGGTATTAGCGAGCGCAGCTAAGTCTGCCTACTAGAATGAAGACTGGAAGCGCTCGCTGTAGTGGCTCACTTCCAAAGGGGCCGCCTTACAAGGATCTCCGTTCTTGGAATTTAGAGCCTGGTGGCCGGCACGTCCGTGTCGCACTGCGGAAAGTTCCCCTGGACTCGACGTGCGTGTGTCGGCAGGCTGCCAGCGATCCCCGACGAGGTGCATGTAGGCAGAGACATGTCGGTACCGGATTCTTCGTCAGTTTGCGCCATTTCACGCTCTACCGACAGTTAACCGACATACGCAGCCGGATCGCCGGGAGCAATTGTGTGTCGCCGGGAACACTGTTTGTCGGCGTGCATTGCCACGCATTTAGCGAACGGTAGATACAGCGCCCTTGGTAAGGTTGCCTTACCAATGGTGCTGTAGTTCGCTCGCCGAATTAATTACATCGTGGTTGCATTTAACGTCGAGCTCCCGTCGAGCTCCAAGCCGAAGCAGCATATGATATGTATCAGGCTTGCGGCCACCGTAGGGTTCAATCGGACACACACACGTCTGAAGCATCTATAGCCCTGCCCGTTGCGGCTCGCAGCTCAGAGACCATCGGGGGCGTGGACGCTAGAAGAGGGCGTCCTTTGAGGCCCGGAGTTCCGACGATCTCCGCGGTGCCGCCACTCCAGTTTTGCCCAGATGTTGCACAGGTCCCCTGTGACATGCCGAAAACCGGATTGGCGACTGGAAGGATCATCGGATGGCTTGCGCTCCTGCTGCTGCTGCTGCTGCCACCTTGGACTCCAAGGTGGCAGCAGCAGCAGCGCATAGGAGTCGAGTAGGCGCCGCTGGCTGGGGCAGTGCCAGCACTGGCCTCCTCGAGAGCAGCCGGTGTGGCGTCGTGAAGGCCGGCACTTTGCGTTTCAGATCGGCGATCTTCAGACGTGCATAGCACGGGCTTGGTGGCCCAAAATACGCTCCGTTTGGGCTTCCCGCCAGCGCTCAGCGGTCTCAGCACAGACCGCAAGAGCACCATTTTCATCCCTGTGCCGTTGCCACGTCCAAGCTCCTAGCGCTCCATTCGCGTCGCGGTGGCATGCTTGGTGTTGAAGCTGCCATAGAAACAGCAGCGCCTTCGTGTGCACTCTCCGGCGCTATTATTATTAATACGCCTTGCGGATCGGCGCAGAGCAGGGCGCGATCCCAATCTACACTTTCGGAGGACCTGAAATAATCAACGCACGGCGCTGCTCGTCCCCATCCTCATTGTTGGTTGGTTGGCTTTGCGCAGTGGCAGCGCAGGATGTCAACACGCGGCTTGGATGCAGCTTTTACTATTCGCGGACGGATGTTTTGCTTGTGGCATTCCGCCAGCCAGCAGCTTCAACCCGGATAGCTCGCCATCCTCGTCGAACAAGTCAGGCGCTGGCACGTCAAGCCCAGCTTGGCAGCTTGTCTGCGGGATACCGCAGTTTGCCGCAAGATTGCTTTGTCCGCCCCTCTCTATTTCCTCCGCCCCAGCCTGCACTGGCTGCCGGACAGCGCCGCCCTCTCGACCCGCCGGACTTCTGCCAACTCTCCTGCTCGGCCGCCGCGAAGTCAATGGCCGGCGACGAAGCGATGGTAGCGCGGCGGGCGAACACTCTCTTGTGCTCGCCGAGCGAAGTGGGCATGGCGGTAGGTCTCAGAAAAAGGACCGTTTACTGACCAGAGGAGCTCTACCGCCAAGGATGGGACGTGCCGACCTCCAACGTGCCCGAACGGATCGCCTGCAGACTGTCATTCTCAAATCCGCCTCACATCGAGCGCAGTAAGCCAGCGGCAGATCCAAGCCCAGAGCCCCAGCATTTCCTGTCCTTAGCCCCAGTCTCTTCATCTTCACCATGCACATGATCGCTGCCGGAAACACTTCGCCACTCGCGACCGCCAAGCCCAAGGCCAAGTCGATGTCGCCCACGGCCAAGGGCATCTGGTCCCAGGAGGAGCACGACCGCTTCTTGGAGGCCATGAAGCTCTACCCCAAGGGCCCGTGGAAGACCATCGCAGACCATATCGCCACTCGCTCCGTGCGACAGGTTCAGACCCACGCGCAGAAGTACCAGGAGAAGGTGTCGCGCCGACTGCGCGGACTGCGCAAATCCAAGAAGAAACTTGTGCGTCCCGAGCACCGTATCGACGAGGACACGATGGAGCTGTGCAAGCTGGTGGACTGCGCAGCTGAGAAGCTGGTGGCTGCGAGCCGCAAGTCTTCGTCGCGGGCGGGTGGAGTGAAGCTTGAGCCTCTGCTGAAGAAGAACTCGTTGAAGCAGGAGCCGACCGAGGCCCACAGCAGCCCGCGCGGCACGGATGTGGAGATGAAGACGGACGACTTCCTGCCGTTGCCGTTTCTGGATTTCGGGGACGATATCGACCTGGACCCCATCCACATCCCGACCGTGAGCGAGTCCTTAGACTTCCTGATCGACTACCTGTCGATATAAACCTCTGCGGCTGCCCCCAGTTGCTATTAGTGCAGTAGCGACGGGATAGACCCGTCATATTTGGAGAGGTATCCGTGATTCAAGCGCCCCGCGCGCCAGCGCAGCGGAGGTGACTTCATATTTATATCATAAAGAGGATTGCCAATACAAACCTTATCTGTGGGGGCTGGTGGATCGGCGACGCAGCAGCAGCTTGGACGGACGGCCTCCGCTCAAGCTGCTGCGGCGTCCCGACCCCACAGCCACCGCTTGATCCTTCGACAATGGTGCGCCTACCCATGGACCCGGGTGTCATATGCTTGCAGTGCGGGCGCACTTGTGTTCAGGTCTAGCTCCGTCATATTCGCGCTCGTGCGCTCACGTCGGTGAACGCTTGGCGTATGAAGTGCCACCACTGTCAAGGCACGCCGCCGCACTGAGACAAAACAGCTGCCGCCGTCTGCAGACGATGTCTTCTGCTGTAGCGCAAGGCCGCTCGATGCCGCGTCGCCACGCAAGCCGGAAAATACCACGCCACGCCGGCTTCCCTATCATGGTCGATGGGCAAGGCAGCAAACCGAGTCGAGAGCGACTCGACTGTCTAGTCGCTCTCTCGGTTCAATGTCGACAGCAACGAGCGCCGGACGAGGCTTCTGACCGAGGCGAACAGCCGAAAGCGCGGGCCTCCATGGCTCCGACGGACGGCAGGCTCCGTGGAGACACCAGCGCCGCTTGCTGCTTACATTCGGATTTAAGACGTGATATGACGCCAAAGAGGATTTGAACTAATAACTTGTCGGGAGCGAAGGCTGGGCATCACGACGCCCGTCAATAGTGGGCAGCGGATCCACAAACAACTCTGGCAGCACGTCAGTCTCACCGTGAGATGGGCATGGTTCAGGTGCGCCAAGTTGTGGCCGATAACGCAGGCTTACTCGCGTTGAGCGCGGCGAGTCTCCGTTGCTGCTAGAGACAAATCGCCGCGAGCGAATTGCTGCAAGCACCGCCAGCCATCGGTTCACCAAGTTTCGGTGCGTGCGTGCAGCGAGCTGCTGCTGGATTGAAGCTCTTGCAAATTCAACGTGTCCACGACTGGGCTTCAACATGCTGGAGACGAGTGGTGCACCGCAGTTCTTGGTTGCACGCCTGATTTGGCGTGGTTGCCGGCCAGCCACAGTGTTGTTCTGTCTTGTCCAGTGCTTTCTGGAAGCGAACCGATCCGTAATTCTCGCGTTGCCATATCGAAATGCCAGCTACCAGTGTCCGTGCCACAATACACACACCTTCATATGAATGGTATGCATTCAATAGCAGCCGCTGGTGGGTTGCACCGTTGTAAGACCAAACAGCTCGCCAATACTACAGTCAAACGCCAGCGGGCGAAGAGTCTCAATGATTTTATTCGTCATATCAATTCACTCTCGGATACTCTCGGATACAATGCCGTTTTTGCGCCCGCTCTCGGATGCAATGCTTTCAGAGTTCTAATTCAGCGCAGGAGTGGATGCTCGCCGGCAATGGTTCATCGTTTATTCACTTAGCTTGTATTACAGCATAAATTTTAGCCACCGTCAGTGTTTAGCATTGTACGTATATGAACGCGACCAAAACCACAGTGCATGGCGCAGTGGCGTAGGTTTCAGTCGAGGCTGAAGGTCCACCCTCGGCGTTATCAGTGCGCCGCTGCATGGACACGCAGCAGGATTTGACTCATGCGTATTATATTTCCTCTAGAGGCACTTGTCGAGCTTAACAGCGCTGTGCATGTACATGTACTGCCATAGCACGCTGCTATCAAGCCTGGCCTGCACCAGCATTTGCCTTGCTCAGATAGAAGGTAGAATCACAGCGATCACAGCGATCGGGAGGAAATAATGAAAAGAGAAATGAGTCGGGTGTCCTTGCTCAAACCATCGCTGCCATGGAGCAGTTCAAGCTTATTGCATGTGTTGCCGTGCAGCGCCAAACATTTCCACATCGTGTTGATCCGTTAACCAAAATTATATTCCGACCAAATTTGCAGCAATTTTTGTGACTGGCAATATGCGATTTGCGAAGCGTCGTGCCTATATTCATCACCACTGGAGTCCATGTATTGGGCGAGGCCTGAGCGAAAATGCTTCTAACGGCGGCTTCAAACGCGTGCACAGAATGGATTAACTTTCGCGACATCGGTCTTCAACAATGGCGGCACTGGTGGGGGGATAAGACTGTATAAATGATATTATCGCTCTGCATTCGGCTCCTTCAGCCGTGCGGGACTTCTCTTGAGGTTACGGGTTGCCGCGGTGGCGCAATAAATTATGCTAGAAGCAGGTCGAGCCCCTCCAGCACGTCTTGTCGGTAGTCGTCGTTGGCCAAGAGCTGCTCGTGCGTAACGCCGGTCATGAACGGAAGCGGCTCCAGGTCGTGCAGCAATACATCCATGTCGACGTCCACGCTGAAGCTGTCGCTGCAGTCGCTGCTGCTCTCAGCGTCACTAGCCACAGGGCTGCAATCGCCCGTTAGCAGCTGCCCGAAGCTGCCGCCAGGCGATATGGCGCACACAGGGAAGTCAGAGGGAGAGCGCGGCGAGCCCTGCATAGCGAAGTTCTTGATTCGCTGGATGCAGCCCGTGGCATGCGCGTCGACACGGTGCTCGGGACGCACGAATTTCTTCTTCTGTTTTCGTAGGCCGCGACGACGGCGGTTGATTTTCTGCTGGTACTTCTGCGCGTGCGTCTGCACCTGCTTGATGGAACGCGTGCCAATGAAGGCGGCGATG
Source organism: Phytophthora pinifolia (assembly GCA_000500225.2). Taxonomy (NCBI): domain Eukaryota; phylum Oomycota; class Peronosporomycetes; order Peronosporales; family Peronosporaceae; genus Phytophthora; species Phytophthora pinifolia. The sequence continues at coordinate 20,643 of KV736360.1, read as the reverse complement.
GAGCGCCACGGGCCCGTCGGGAACATCTTCATGGCGTGAAGGAACTGCTCGTGCTCCTGCTCGGACCAGAGGCCGCGCGTGATCGGCGTGGCGGGTGCGGCATGCGCGACGACCAGGCTTGCGGCGGCTCCGTGGGTGCTGGTGGGCATCATGATCATAGCGGCGAGTGGTGCTGCTATAGTGGCGGCTATGGTTGTTGGTGGTGCTTTTGCTTCGGTGGGGTGTGCAGCACAAACCAAATTCGGGAATGGGTAGATTGATGTGACTTTACTGCCCCGCCATGGTGCCGCTGGTCACTTTTTTGGCTGGCCGCTGACACGCCGCTGGCCCTTCTGCGTGCGAAGCAGGGAGATGTGTCGCGGATAGGGGAAATTTATGGCTCAGCACGCCCGATCGCCGAAGATTGACCAATGGCAGCTGGGCTCGTCTGCTCAGTTCCGTACTTTACGCCGCGGCATCTCAGCGAAAATAGTCGCTAAATTTGGTAATTTACGCGCGAGCTGAGACCTACGCCCAGCAGGTCTGTGGCGGCCGGCTGGTCATCGCGAGCAAGCGCCGCTACAACGATGAAAACAGCTTCATACCAACCTGCGGCGCACAGTAGTCGCACCGCCAGGCGGCCTGCAAAGACACGAAGGCTGGTTGCGGCGACCATAGCGGCCTATCCAGCGAGGTCAGAAAGATGCTGCTTGGACGTCTTTGCTGTTTCGCGCTGCACACCGATTGCAGCACCGAAACGCTGAGCAGCGCCAACACTGTCTTCGGTGGGCTCACGCGCGCGCGAAAGCCATTTCTCCGCTGTAACTGCAACTGCATCGCCACGGACAAGATCGATTGCAGTTTGCAGCAGCAGCAAACTGCAACGGCGACGCAAAATAGCCCACTGTTAAGCTCCTGCTTTCGCGTCGGAGTTCCGCGCGCGCGTCTGTTTGTACTGAGATCACTCTGGGCCGGGCCGTTGGAAACCACTGCAGGGACACTTGGTCTTGGCTATGGCGTGTAGCTTGAGCTCTATTCGTCACTCGCGCGCAGATGTCGGAACACTTGGCTCAGAGCCGATTGCTGCCGATCTGATCGACAGCAGCGCCGAGACTGCTGCCGTATCACATATGTCGCCAGGCTCGATTCTAAGGTCGTTGCGACCACAATGATAGCCTTGGACCACAGCCTAGCTAATCACCTCGAGCGCCCACTGGTAAACGGCGCGATGGAGAAAGACCCACGTCACGCCGGCTTGGGTCAGACTCCGTAGCAACCAAAATAAAAGTTCGGTAAGAAAAAGTAAATTACTTCGAGGACCTGTGTTCGGGCATATCTGTGACATATCCATGCCGTTGGGCAGTCACTAATCTGCTGAACATGAGAGTCGCGTTGAAGTTGTGCTTTCTTTTTTTTTATCAGCGCTTGACCAACGCCCGTTAGAGGCGAGGGCATCGCAAAAATGCCGCTGCTGCGAGTGGCAGCGGCATGCGATCGATCGTCCTTCGGCCGCCTTCCTCTCGCCGCATCTTCCTGTTTTTTTGCTCGCTGTGCGGGCTTGCAATGCGAGTCGCACGGCTTTTTTAGTCCAGCAGGCTCTGCATCATGCGGTGTATGAGACATCAATCCGCTTCCACTGCATGTGCGCTGCCGGCAACACCGCACTGCGAGCGAGACCCCCCCGCGCAATTTTGAGTGGATCCTCGCTTCCTACACGGGTGGCTTGACAATGGCCGCATCAGCAACAATGGCAAGCAGCGCCGAAAGCAGCGCAAAAAGATCGCTCACTTCAACTTGTCAACTCGGACTTCATTGAGGCGCAGCGGGGCAGCAAGTCAAACAGGAGCAGGAGCCCGCACTCACGAGACTTGTCGCCGTTGCCGCGGGTCAATTGCCGAGGAACTTTCGCCGATGTTCGGCAGTGCCGGTTGACTCGGATGTGTGTGTGGAAATAGTATCGGCAGAAGTGTATTCCCCTGTCCATCTCCGCCCGCACTGTCCAGGATCTGTTTTGGTGGGCCAAAACACAATTTTCGCACGCTTGACAAGATCCAACCGATCCGGTGCCTTCGAAGCTCGACGCTCGACGCCGTCGCTGCCTGCGAAGCGAGTGCTGGTCGATGGCTGGGTGCGACAAGAGCGCGGCGTCCGTCGGCAGCCCGCATTGCTAGCGTCGTTCGTGCTGCTGGCGGTGCGGTAGTAAACCCAAAGGGCAAGTCGCACACACACAGAGCGGACTGGCAAGATCAAGCTGCAGAGCGACGGCCAAGGTCCGGGAAGGTCAGCAGACGAAGAGCTCTTCGAAGGCTGTCCATGCGCTCTACGCTCTGCGAGGTCTGGCAAAGGGTCGGTGCCGCAGACCTGGGTCCCGGCCGCGGGGTTGTCCATGTGAGCCGTCTGACTGAGCTTGCCGTTGACATAACGCTCCAGCCGCCGGCAACTGTCCATGTCGGCGAAGTCAAAGCGAGCCTTTGCGACACAGCAAGTCGGCCACGTCCAGTGACTGCACCATAAAGCACGCGGCCGATTTCCCATCCCTCGTGCTCACGGCAGGGATTAAGAAGCAAACATGGTCATTAAATCATCAGTAAGTCCGTCAAAAGCCGGGGGCAGCCAGCCATCACCGGCGCAGTCTAGCACAGAGTCATCGTAACTCATGCGGCCGCCGACTTTCGCCGCTTCATGAGCGGAGGCTCGTTCTCGTCCTGTGTCTTGACGTCCCCGTCCACTTTCGCCGCCTCCTTGACTATCACCGCCACACTCTTCCTCTTGAGGCTCTTGCGGGCCTCGGCCCTCGCCGCACGCTTGTCGATCTCAAAGTCGAAGCCCACGGGCGTCGTGAGCTTGGGGGGTCGCACAGCCGGGACGCCAACGCCTCCGCTGGCCGAAAGCGACTTGAAGAACTGGTCGCTCTTGCCTGGAGCCGCGCCGCTCGTCGTGGCGTCGTGGTACTTCTGCGTCTTGCGCTTCTGCGCTTGAATGCGCTTGCGGATGGCCGCGATCTCCAGTAATTCGCGCGACGTGCGCGTCAACATGTCCGCGCGCGAGCGGGGCGAGGCCTTCTTGAGGCGGTGGAACTTGGGACTCTGCGGGATGGTCAGGCGGCCGTTCTCCTTGGCCACGCGAGCCAGGCGGCGCCGCTTACGCGCAACCTCGCGCGCCTCGGCCAGCTCCTTGTCCTTGCCGGTCAGCACCTTCTTACGGGACGCGGCCAGCGACGCCTTGGTGGGCCTGAGCAGTCGGTCGGTGGCCGAGATGGCACGTATGCGCGGAACGGGCGGGGCATTGCCGCGGTAGAGCGCATCCGGGTCTTCATCGTACACGGGGCGCTTCTTGGTGGGCGCCATGGAGAAAGGCTTTGGCTGGTCGCTTTTTCTTGAACTGGACGCGGGAGAATGAATATTTGGTGATTGGTTGAAAATATTTGAATTTTGAATTGGCTCAACCAATTCAAAATGGATATTTTCGGCCAATCACTCGAGAGGCTATTTTGCTCATGTTGAAGCACATCGTGGTGGTCAAGCATGCCGACGGGTACTCGATCTCGGGATCGAAGCACTGGCGACGCGCCGACGGCAGTGCAGGCGCTGCATGTTTCCATCCCTTTGAAGCCACAGCTCACGCCGGCCGCGCTGCCTCCGCGACTGAGTCAGGCAGTGAAGGACGAGTTTGCCATCCGCTACCTGCAGCAGATCGGCGCCAATGCCACCTCCGAGAACATTGCACTGGTGTTACAGCACCTGCCGCTGGAGAAGTGCGCCGTCTCAGCTGCCTGGAAGTCGCGCGGATCGCTGGCCAACGTGTTGGCAATCGACTTGAACCCCAAGGCGCTGACGCAATCAGGAGATGTTCCACTGAAGACAGCCGCTCAAGACAGAGTCAAGGCTGGAGTCACGAAGACAGACCTGGTCTCCGCTGCAATGGCAGCTGCAACGTCGCCGAGACGGCATCTTCGAGGGCAGCAGACGCGTCACGCGTACCAAGTCGGCACCGTTTGCTTCACTTTCGACGATATGAAGCGCAAGTTCTTGCTGCCGTTCAAGCTGGCCACGCTGCCGCCAGAGCCTGACGTGCTACAGCTCTTCGGATCTCATACTGAAGTCGATGCAGACATAGCAGATATCAACCAAGTGGAGCAGATTGGCGCTGCGCCTGGCTCCCCTGCAGCTCTAGGCCATGTCGGCAGATGGGAAACGCAGAGACGACTCAAGGCTGTAGACGAACGCACCGTACCACCGAGTACTAGATCCGAAACTGTTTCCGACATGCACAACGAGTTGTATCTCGCACTGCCGCTGGCGTCATTGGGGCTGCCTGCAGGCGAGGAGCAGGCACGCACGGTGCTCTACGAGGCTCTGGTTAGTCCCAGCATGGTAGAACTCGTCCAGAACACAATGAGGTATCTCTACCTCACAGTGATACACCCTCCAACCACCGCTAGGGAATACGCACTTCACAGCGGCGAGCAGGACGCCCTTTTCGTCTCGATGGCGCAACGTTTTGCTATGCTTCGTACCAAAATGGAGCGAAGCCAACGATCAGCCACTCGACCACAGCTCGCAGTACTTATGCCTCTACTCCTACTCGCGCTTCGCGTTGACGTCGAGACGCTCGTCCGTCTACAATACCCGATGAGCTTCTCTTGCGCCGCAGACGAGATGGCTCGACTGCTTCAAGTGCTCGACGCTCGGATCTCGCAGCTCTTCGACCCTGATGCCAACTGGAGCCGTCTCGCGGTGCTTGAGACCACGCACGAAGCAGGCCAAGCTCGAGCGTCGTCCAGCTTCCAGCAAGCTCGCCGTCAATGCCGCCTCCGCGACCAGTTCTTCCAGACCAGTGCAGTGCTACAGAGCCTCCTCCCTGATCCCTCTTCCGGAAAGTGTCGCCGGGTCATGACTCTGCGTGGCGGTGCCGGGATCGGCCACTACCCGGAGCTGGCCAGCGACGGCAGCCCCGCAGCCTCTTCACCTGCAACCAAACAAGAAGAACGTCGTCATCCAGTCAGCCCGAGTAGCAGCGTATCCATCGGCTCCAAGCTCACGTTGCTCCGAAGTATCCGCCGTTCACAACCCACATAGCAAAGCCAACCATCAAACAGCATCAAAGCACTAAATCATAGCAAATCATATTGTTACTTCAGACGAGAAGAGCTGGGCCAAAAGGGGAAGGCTGAAGAAGACGATGGCTACACTGTGTAGCTAGCTCCCTGCCCTTCTTTACTTGGTGAGCTCCGCCCAGAGCTTCTCGACGTCTCCACGAGAGTTGGCGACCACGCTGCGGCCGTCCATGGTGATCGTCTTGCCTTCTCCATCCACGAAGACCAGCATGGGGATGCCCGTGACGCCGAACTTGGTGCTCATGGCCTGGCTGGCCGCGCGCTCCTCGTAGGGCAGCGCCAGGAACGGCATCTCACCGAAGTACTCGCTGTACTGTGCCGGGTCGCGGTCCGACGAGATGAAGACGAGCTCGAACTCCGGGTGCTCCTCGATCATGTCGTCGTACACGGCGCTCAGGAAGGGCGTAAACTGGCGACACGGCGGGCACCAGTGCGCGCTGAAGTAGAAGCCCACCACCTTCTTGCCGGCCAGCTTGTAGTCCGTGTCCTGCAGGCCGTCCTTGGTCTGGATCTTGGCGCCGAGCTGCTCTGACCACTTCATGCTGATGCTGTCTGTGTCTTCTTGGCTTGGTCGCGAGAGGTAAAATGAGAGGAGAAGAGGAGGATACCACGGGACACAATAGTTTGAAGTGGATACTGAAAGCAAGTCTTGACTTGCCACGCGGTCACCGCTGAGTAAATGGCACACACATACAGCTGATACCCTGTTGAAATCGCTACATACCTTGTATCGACTTTACACCGTACCCACGTTGTACCTCCCACGAATTTGAAAACCCCGCCAAAACAACATCGACGCAACGATGGGCAAGAAGCGGCCCAGTAGCTCATGATCGAGGCAAAAGATCGAGGTCCTCAATGCACAAGCTCTCTCCGTCGTTGTCGTTCGCCAAGTTAGCGCTCTGGGACCAAGTCTATTTCCAGCTGCCCGATCCCCCTGTCACGAACAATCAAGAGGATACTTCAAGCTGAAGCTGCACATGGAGCTGGCCTGCAACCGAGTTGACGAAACCATGCTAGACAAGTCTCCAGAAGGTATAGGC
>KV736360.1:0-13993 GCA_000500225.2 Phytophthora pinifolia | reverse complement strand
TTCGCGCCTCGCACACGCTCGCCTCCGTTGGTCGTTTTATGGATAAACACCCCTCCTTTTCAGTTGGGTGCAGGACCCACTCTCATTCGTAATCCGAAACGTCAACCTGTAGAGTACCGTGTGGGACAGCCTGAAGTACGAAAAATAGCGTGCATTTTTCACGGTCAAAGGTGTCCGCAGTCGCCTTCGTCTACGTGGAGGTTGCAAGTGCATACAATAACTTGAGCGAGCACCCTCCAAGGCGACCTTATTTCCCTCTGCTTCCCCGTTGGTCGGCACTCTTTGTCCATCTATTCCTCCACGACCGCCTCCTCGAGCTGCTTCTTGACGTTCTCGCGCGCGAGCTTCTTGGTCAGGTGGCGGTTCAGTGGCTTCTTGGAGGGGTCAAACTCACGCAGCACCACCGTCAGGTGTGTGTGCGGGTGGTGCATCACACCGGAGCGTCCTGCAGTCATCCAAAAGGAGCAGCAAGACACTGTCAGTAAAATAAAAGCATTCCTCCTCTCAATAAGCTGCTCAGTCCGCACCTCGGCCCATGATCCGCAGACGCTTGAGGAAGGTGCCCTTGTTGACAAAGCACTCAGTCACCATGAGGTTCTCCGGCTCAATCTGGTACTTGATGTCGGCCAGGTTGATGGCGTTCTGCACCGTCTTCTGGAAGATTTCAGCCTTGCGCTTGGGCGAGAACTTCATCTGAAGGATGGCCTCGTTGGCCGGCAGTCCGCGGATCTGCTGTGCCAAGTACGCGAGCTTTCGGGGACTGGCGCGGATGGCGCGCTTGACCGTCTTGACGGTGCGCTGCTCGGCGGGGGACGTGGAGCTCAGGAATGCAGCCGTGTCGTCGTCCGCAGCGGAAGCCTCGCCCTCCGCGGCGGTGGTAGAAAGCGTCGCCCGCGCCACGCGCCCCACGAAGGCGCTGCCGGCGGCAGGGCGGAGTGTCAGCGCGCCCATCTGCGAGCGCAGCGAGGCCAGCATCTTGTCCGTACTGTGCTGATGAGGGCTAATGCAGGAAGACCTCTTTGCTGCCACACATCAACGGATCTCTCGAAAGACGATATTATGATGTTGCATCGTGTTTGAAAGGGTTATCAAGTATTTATGTACAGTGCTGTTCTTGGTGTTCAAAAAGGCTCACTAACTAATAGGCTGCGTGTCATGCTCTCGCTAGATAGGACGACTTATAAATGAGTGGGGCTGCGTCCTGCCTGGTGTCGCCTTTGCCCGCCTTTGTTCTGCTTGCCTCCCCCACTTCACTTACACATGCAACTTGCCCCGCGCCTCACGCAAACGGCGACGTGGTGCGCGTCTTCTTGTCGGAGAGCCAGATGCGCAGCGTCTCCAAGTTGTCGTGGGCGCCGTCCGGGCCTTCCTCATCGGCGCTGCCGTACGCGCCGGCGCTCATTCGGTCCACGCTCGCGCGACCGGCAGCGCTGCCAGTGTCCGCGTCGTCCGGCAGCCACTCGATGTTCACCTCGATGTCGGTTCGGTTCGACACCAGCGGCATCAGGTACGACACGAAGCGCTGGCGAGCTGCGGGCGGCAGCGACGGGATCTCGATGCCGCGCACTGCGATCTTGGATGCTGACGTGCCCACGACGATGTTGGCAATCCACTCGCCCAGGTACTCGAGCTTGTCCGGCCGTCCCTTGCAGATATCCCGACGCAGCGACAGGAGGAACTCGGGCGTGAAGTGCTTGCACTTCTTCTGGAGCTTGTACTGCACGATGGCCTCGCTGAGCGCCAGGATCTGCTCCGAGTTCTCCATGCCGTGGGTGCCGAGGTCGTAGCACTCGCTGCACAAGTTGTAGTTGGAGCAGACACTGCAGGTCCAGAGCGCGCCGACGATCGGGTCCATGCCGCAGCCGTCGCAGAACGAGTTCTGGTGCACGAGCGTCTTCTTACGCTTCCACTTGGAGCCGATGATCGACGCTCCTTGGCTCATCGCGGCACCGAGCCGTCCCATAAGCGGCTTGACCGGCGAGTGCTTCTTGTCCGGTAGACTCTTGGATTGCCCGCCGTCCTTGTCGAGCACGTCCCGCTGGAACACGAGCGTCCGCGGGACTGTTGACGTCTGAATGATCTCAACCACCTGCTCCTTGGTCATGTGCGGCTCAATGAGCTGCCCATTCACGCTCACGAGAGCGTCGCCTACCACGACGCCGGAACGTTGCGCGGGGCTGTCCTTGTCGACACTGCCGACCTCGACCAGCAGCTCGTTCTCCAGCGAGACCACGACGTTCGTGTGAAATCCCAGCACGGGCTCCGTGAACGTCAACGTGTACGTGTTGAGCGGGTTCTCCACCGAGTCCGCTTCGGATTGCGAGCGCAGCCCGGACTTGACGTAGGTGGCGTGGGTGGCACTCGCACTCGAGGACTTCCGGCTGGAAGACTCGCTGCTACTCGCCGTACTAGCCGAGCGCGCCGGTACCACGGGGGGCTCGCTTACAAACCGAGGCGGCTTTTCGTGGAGCGCAACGCGACGCAAGCTGTGCAGCGCACGAGCCGACGATGGACAGGAAGGCACGCTCGGACCCAAGAAGCGGTGGGAGGCAAAGTCAGCCTGCCCTTCCTCGCCAAAGCCCGCAGCGCCGCCGTAGCCCAACGGCGTACCCAAGTCCGCGCCTTCCTCGTCGGTTCCTCCCGCTTCCTCTTCTCCATCGTCACTGTCGCTGGCTTCGTCGTCAATATCGTGGTGTTCCAGATTCAGCGGCGCCGGGCGCTTGGGCGACGGGATCTCCAGCTCCACCTCGTGCGTCTCAACCTCCTCTCCATGGTCCTGCACGTCATCAGCAGGAGACGACGGGTGCGCCTCGTGCTCAGCTTCCACCACGTCACTCTCCTCCTTCGCAACCTCCTCTCCCTCTTCCTGATAGGTTTCTTCTGCTGCGATCTCGCCTGTCGGGGCCGTCGGCTCCTCGTCTTCTGCCGTATCTTCCTCCTGGAGGCTCTGTTCTGCAGGGATCTCTCCTGTAGTGGTCGTAGGCTCCTCGTGCACCTCCACCGGCATTGTAGGCTCATTGAGCGGGGTTGTCGGTGCCTCGTGGATCTCCATGGTCATCGTGGGCTCCTCCACAGCCTCGTCGTCGTCGTCGTCGCTGTCCGTGCGCGCCCTATCCGACTCGGCTTCGTCCTCGTGGACCTTGCGCAGTTCCAACTCCGCCACAGGGCTCTTCTCCGTCTCCACCTCGGCTACATCGCTGTGCTCAGTGGGGGTAGCTGGGCCGGCGGCCGCAACCTGCAAAGGTGACTTTACGAGGGGCTTCACGGGCCCCAGTGTGCTCTCCGACGCCTCCATTCTCTGCCTGCTCTGCGGTGTAACGAATTGTGAGGGTAACTTGAGTTCAGTATGGTGTTGTCCGTTTGCTACAAGATAGTCGCTGAAATTCAATTTTTGGCTCGGCACCGCAGATGGCAGGTGTCACATGGCGGTGAGGAAGTCCGCATGAATGGCTTAATGTCTCGCCATACGTACGTGCTCCACCATCGGTTGTTGTCTCGCAGCTCCAATGAATGGGTCACCAGATTGCGATAAACGGACCCAGGAATTGCACTCTCTTGCGTGAAAGTTGCCGCTCGAATCACAAGGTAAAATTTATTCGGCCCTGCAAGCGCCTACAAAAGGCAACTTCAACGTGTTGCTGAGCTTTTGTTCGCCCAAATCACGCAGAAACCGTCACCCATTTCTGCCATTGCACCCATTTCTGCCATTGCGCTTGTTGTCGCAGAGGAAATGAGGCTGCAATTGCAACAACGGAGAAAACAATTCTCATTCCTATGATTTCATTCAAACTTGAAAACGTAGTCGCCGATCTCAGTCCTTCGTCTGCTGTTGCATCAAGGAGCAGAACTCGTCGTAGTCGATCTTGCCGTCCGCATTCTTGTCGGCGGCTTCGATGATCTTGCCGATTTCGTCCGTGCCGATGTGCTTGTTGCCGAGCAGGTGAAGCATGTGCTCAAGCTCACTGTTGGAGATGAATCCGTCATGATTCGCGTCAAAAGTCTGTGGAAATGCAGGGGTGAGGACGAAGACATAGTAACTGAATGTCAGGATGGCAAACAACGTACATCGAAAGCCGCCTTGAGGTCTCCAGCCGTCAAATCCCCGCTACCGTTCAACAAAGCATTAGTGTACTGTACACTTGAGGTGCAGACTAATCACTAAAGAGCGCTTCGTACCGACGGAATAGCCGCTGGTTCATCATGCTCACGAACTCGGAGAATGAGATCTTGCCATCGCCATCCGTGTCTGCTTGCCGCATGATCTCGTCAATCTCCGAGCTTGGGGCATGATAACCACAAGAAATCAGTCAGGTCGAGGACAGACCAATAAAACAAACACCCAGGTTGATCGAACCTGGAAAGATGCTGGCCCAGTGCTATCAGCATGGCCTTGAGCTCCTCGCGGTCGATGCAGCCCGACTCGTCTTTGTCGAAAAGACCAAACGTCTCCTTGAACATGTCCATGTTGACAGTTGACGTCCGGTGTGAGGCAAGGTGCTTCTCCCCAGACCCAGGGGCTTCGCCAAGCTTCACATGCTGCACGCCCATGATGACAGCCAGAATGTTGGCGCGAAGCTGTTGCAGGCGCTGATACGAAAGCAGGCGTTGAACATGGCCACTGTCGAGGGGTTCCGTGGACGTGGTAACGCCGCTAAGCCAAGAATGCTGCAATGCTTGCTTCGCGGTCAACCGTTTCGATGAGTCCGAATGCAGTAGCTGCGTCAAAAAGTCCTTTGCATCTGCCGAGAGGCTTCGGTACCACGTGTTCTCCACTGCAAGCAAGCCTTAGACAGAGATGAACGTGTAGCGAACGCGAGATTTAAAACTTACCGTCGTAATTTCCGCTGGCAATCTCTTTGACAATCTCAGCATCGGATTTGTCACCTCTCGGGTCAAACGGATGCACTCCAGTAAGCGTAATGTATGCCTAATAGCAGCATTTTGCAGCGCATTCATCACTCAATCAATAAACCTATGGGTGAAGACGTTCTAGCAGCACGTACCAGCACCCCGAAGGCCCACATGTCGACGCTGAAGTCTTGGGGCTGGCGAGTGATGATTTCAGGTGCCCAATACGCGCTGAAAGCAGTCAAGACAGGCCTCGTCAGCAAGCGCATGAATGCCGATCGATCTGTAAGGATACTCACATCGTTCCGTTTGGGAACTTCTCCACAACCTGCTCTCCTCGCCGCTGTCGTCTGCTCAGCCCAAAATCCTACATGAAAACAGGAAAGCGTAAGGCTCGCAAATTAGTTGGGTGTTGTAGTGCAGATCTTACAGCGACTTTAATGTTTGCATTCGTTGAGCGATTTGAGAGTAACACGTTTTCAGGTTTCAGATCGCGGTGGCTGTCGACATCATAGCAAACAAATGAGCAACCGTTCAGATTGGTTGCCAGTCATCAAAGTATATACAGCTTAGCTCACCAAACGCCTCGGGAGTGCACGTAGTCAAGTGCTTGACAGACATCACGAAGCAGGTGGGCCGCATCCTTCTCCGATACGGACCCCTAACGAAAGATACCCGTGAGATTGCCACAAAGATCGCCATATTCAACGCAATGCTCGTACCATGTCAACGATATAGTCGAACAGCTCGCCTCCTTCTACCAAGTCGGTCAGCATAATCGTCTCGTCCTTCAAATACAGCACATCATGCAGGGACACGATGTTCCGGTGTTTGCCAAGGTGCCGCAGAATGTCAATCTGCAGTCTCCGATCCAGCAAAGAACCGTCAGCACTAGGTTTACCACGATAGTCTGGCAGTAACATACCTCGGACTGAATCGTCTCCAAAGAGGAGTTTTGGGGATTGAAAATCTTCGCCGCTAGCTTCTGCGGCCCAAGTGCACGCACACTATCAGCCGAAAACTATCCATCGATCTCATTCCACAGCCTCCTTTACCTCCTCCGTTCGCATATCAACTGCAAGTCGAACAATTGAAAAGCCTTCACAGCATCCATAAAATGAATATACAGCACAACTATCCAGGCTTCCTGCTCTCTTCCAACCACAGCATCAAGTATCCTTCGAACCTCCTCGTCCAAGCTCTTTTAGCAGCGCGTAGTTCCCTCGCTGCTCCAGTTTGGGGCCCGCCCACCAGGACTCGCCGCCGCTCGAGCCACACTCGACGTCACTGCTGGGCGCGTCCTTGGACATGAGCACGGCCACGCCTAGTGCCATCGCCGTCGTGACGACGCCCACCCACGCCGTGCCGTTGCCGTACGAGGGCTTCGCAACAGGCACCGCTGTGGCCGCAACCTTGGAGCGCACAGACGCGCGTGTCAGCCGCGTGATGAGCCGCATGCGCATGGCCCCACGCTTCCTCTGAGCTCTTCCGTGATTTCAGAACTGGACCCACAAAGTCGCCATTGAAGTTGGGTAAATTTGTGTAGCGTTTATGTAAATATGGTGTAAAGTTGAACTTGAAGTCACTCGTCCAATGGCTGACGTTGCTGGTTGGCACCTCGTGGCGTGTACGGGTTCACCTCCTCCTCGAACAGGTCCGAGGCCAGCTTGGACAGCGCGTGCATGGCCCGCAGGTCCTCGATCGAGATCTTGTCGCGCGGCTTGGCGTCCACCGTGCACAGGCAGGCGGCCACACAGCCGTCGGGCGACGTGATGGGGAACCCGGCGAAGAAGCGCACGCCGATGTCTCGCACCAGGTGCAGCTGGCGAAGCTGCGGGTGGCGCATCGGGTCTTTAATCACGAACGGCTTGCCGTTGGACACGAGTGGGGACGGACACACCGTCACCTCCTCGCCCCACGGCCGCGGGGCACCGGAAGACCCCACGACGCGTTGAGATTGCGAGCTGTGCGCACCGTTGAGCGCCACGATGTAGGCGATGGAGCAACGCATGCGCAATGCGGCGACCTCGCAGATGGAGTCGAGAGCTGCCGAGTCGACGTCGTCGTCCAGATCCAACTCCGTCTCCAGGTTCGCGGTGGTCCTTGGCCGCGGCAAGGCGGAGTGTCTGGTAAAATGGTAGTCGAGCTTCGAAGTGGGGACGCGTCGGCCGCTGGTGCTGCGGCGTCGGCGTTGCGCCACTTCTTGAAGGTTGTAAAGCGAGCTCGATCGACTGCTGCTGTTGCTGTCCGTCCCAGTTGGGTCGCCGCTCAATGAGATGCTTGACAAGTGGAGGCGTGCCTCCAAGTACTTGTCCACCATCTTCTTGTCTGGGTACTGCGGGCGAGACACTGGGATAGACGGGTTAAGTGTTGAAGAAGCTGACGATGAGAGGGTGGAGCTAGTCGACGCCGAGGTGGACGTCACTTGCTTCACCACTTGGCGCACAGCCTCCAGCGCACGAGCTCGGGTCAACGGGTTGGTTGAAAACAGCGCGTCGGCAAGCTGTCGTCCTGGTGTTGAGGAGAACGACGCTGAGGTGGTAGTGGCAGTACTACTACTGCGATCCAGTCGGTGCATTTGCGCCTCGAATGCAGACTGGGCCGTCTCCGAGGCCTCACGCTCTTCATCTGCGCCGGCGGATCGGGAATCGCGAGCAGAGTTTCTCGGCTTAAGCAGGACGTCGTAAAAGGCCGTGGATATCTTCACTGCCTCGTCGTCAGTCTCGTCGTGACGGTCACGGCTGGTTCGGAGCCCCAGTGTTGCTGCCGCGGACTCTCTGGGGAACGAGGCGTTCAGGAGCGGGTTGTCCTGTTGGAAGACGCTGGCGTCCACGTTGGCCACGCACGCGAAGCAAATGCGGTTGCGTCGCACCCTGCGCGCCACCGGCTCGACGTCAAACTTCCTCGAGCACTCGCGGCATACACGCTGCGCACAGAGCTGGCAGAACCGCTGAGGACGCAGAAGCCCAAAGGCCTTCCGACAAACCGTGCACTTGCTGTCTCGTGTTGCCTCGTGCATCGGTATATTCAGGAACGGTTGATACCCCAAGCGACGACGCCGAACGAGCTGCTCAAACGATGTCGTCGCAGCGGCCAGGAGGTTGACGACGTACTTGGCCTCAGCATTGACCGCCCGAGGAGCGTACCGCCGTCCTGAAAACACTGGTGCTTCAGCATTGGGCTGCCAGAACCTGGAGCGTGCACGGGGCGCGTTCGTCGTTGTGGGAGGGCTGGACACGTACGCTGTCATGACGATGCGCGTCTGGTGTCCACTCAAGTCGCTGTACGAGGTCGTCAGGTAGTACCCGGCAGCAATGTGGTCCGTCTCGCCTCGAAGGGCCTGCTCCGAGGTTCGCTCGCCCCTGCGGCGCGTGAACTTGTCGTGCATGGGTTTCGGCAACGTCTTGATGGTGTAGAACGCCTCGTTCGTGGCGGAGCACTGCTGCGAATACGCTGCGAAGCACAGTCTTTGGCGACGACTGGTGTGCTTGGCCGCAGCCATGGGGTTTAGCGATCGGCGGGAGCGCAGCACGACGGACTGCAGCGCAATCCAGCCAGGCTGAGAGAGGTCGTTCAGGTCCTCGTCGTCCCAGCAAGTGCGGTTGTCGTCCCCGTAGTCCATGGCGAGATTCTTGCGGAACGCGCGCGAGACCAGCAAGTCGCCGCTCTTGAACTTCTTGGCGCCGAAGAGAGCGCCCATGCTGGCGTTGAACTGCAGCGTCTCGCGGCTGAACAGCATCGTCATAGCCTCGTCCAGGCGACAGCTCAGCGTCACATGAGCCGACACGGCGTACGTGACGTTGAGGTCGTTCAGCGGCCACTGCAGCAATTGCCTCGCCTGCAGCTCCGAGTGGGTGTGCTCTACCTCACGGGTGTAGAGTGAGCCTCGAGTCTCGATCATCGAGTGGCGTGCATGGGTGACTCGTGCTGAGCTGCGGAAGCAGGCGGGGCCGTTGACATTCTTTGCCGCTGGAAGCTTGGAGCGGTCGAACTCGCTGATCTCGACGCCGTGCTGCTTCTTCTTGACGACCCAGCACGGCGGTGGTTGTTGCCTGTCGACGGTGCTGAGACGCACGTCCCGGCGGTGCTCCACGACAGCTCGGAGCTTTGGTACGACGCTTGCTGCCGTGGTGAAAAGCTCGTGGTCGGTCACCAGTGCGTTGATGGACGACCCCGATAGCAGTGCGTTGCGAGCCGATACGGGCGAGGCCGCGCTGTTGTTGCTGCTCTGGAAGTCGCAGCTTTGGACGCTGCCTCGGCAACTGCTGCCCAGGTAGTAGCTCTCGGTCATTGTGAACCGGACTCAGGTAGGTGGTGTCTGCCGGTTGGGACAGGAAGGAGTCAAGTGCGAACTGTGCAAGTTGGAAAGTGAGCACAACGAGGGCACCGAGCACCACGTTGACGCAGCGCTTTCGTCTCCGCTTGAGAGCATTTGGCAACTCCACGAGAGCATGGTGAGCTCAAGTGTCGACGGCTCCGAATGCCTGGCGCTGCCGCTGGCTTGATGGCTCGACCCTCGAAGTCCATGGTCCGGAGGCACCGAAGCGACCAGACAGACAGAGGCAAGTCACACCTTTTTCGGTGGTCCCCCAGAGGCGGATTTGCTAGGTATCCTGACGTTGTATGAAGCGCTGCCTGGTTGTCGTGGCCATCAGCGCCTTGCCAGTCATCACTGTTGGCACCCGAATCTACAGCGCTCGCTTTCAAAGTTTCCTGCCCCGCTGGAAACTTTGGTGCCGAGATTTCCGTGGACAACCCAGCAGCCTCGGCTTCTGTGCATTTCTTGGACATTAGTTGCACGCCAGCTACCAGCTCTAGGAGCTGACGGCACCACGGCGGAGTCTGCGGCAAGCTAAAGCTCTGGTGCCGAGTTCGTTACACGGCGCTCGTCATCTGTAGCAGTCGAAACGACTTGGGCGCTCGCTTGGCTCGGTGTCCCCATTGCCTTTACCTGTCTGGGGTGCTGCCAAGTGCCTTCGCACGCCAGCCCGCCGTATCTCCAGCACATTCCGATGCTTGAGAGCTTCGTTTCGTCGCGAGGTCGTGGGTTGCTCTTGTTCCAGCTGTAGCTGCACGTTTGCGGAGCTCGTCCAAGTGCTGACGGCCGTTACTTTCCGCCAGTCATCAGTTGAAGTTGCTGGCGTAAACCGGCTCCTGACTGGCCAATGCGCGTACACCATTCCACACAACCCAAAAGACAACCCAAAAGACAACCAAAAGATATCCCCAAAAGAAAATAATCGAAATAGGCGTGCACAAAAGTTAAGGAAAAAGCACCTTACTTAACTTAAGTCAAATAACGGCGACGACAACTTCCAACTCCGATTGCGCTAGTGCGTCTACAGCTCGTCGTGGTCCTCATCGTCTTCGTCGTCCTCCTCCTCGTCCTCGGGGGCGGCGCCGCCCTGGTAGACCTTGGCCATGATGGGGTTCACGAGCTTCTCCACCTCCTTCTGCTTGCCATCGTAGTCCTCCTTGTCGGCCTCCTGGTTGTCCTCGAGCCAGTCCATGGCGTCCTGCACGGCGGTCAGGATCGTGTCCTTGTCGTCCTCATCGATCTTGTCCTCGAGCTTGTCCTCGACGTTGTTCTTGAGGCTGTACAGATAGCCCTCGAGGGCGTTGCGGCCGTCGATCCGGTCCTTGACCTGCTTGTCCTCGTCGGCGAACTCGGCGGCCTCCTGGACCATGCGGTCGATCTCCTCCTGGGACAGACGGCCCTTCTCGGCTGTGATCGTGATCGTCTCGGCCTTGCCCGTGCCCTTGTCCTCCGCGGACACCTGCAGGATTCCGTTGGCGTCGATCTCGAACGTCACCTCGATCTGGGGCACGCCACGCGGGGCGGGCGGCAGGCCCGTCAGCTCGAACTTGCCCAGCAGCCGGTTGTCCTTCGTCATGGCACGCTCGCCCTCGAACACCTGGATGAGCACAGCCGGCTGGTTGTCCTGGTACGTCGAGAACGTCTGCGACTTCTTGGTCGGGATCACTGTGTTGCGGTTGATCAGCTTCGTCATGACGCCGCCCACGGTCTCGATACCTTGGGACAGAGGGACCACGTCGATCAGAAGCACGTCCTTCGTCAGGTCGTCCTGCTCGCCGCTCAGGATGCCGCCCTGCACGGCCGCGCCGTAGGCGACAGCCTCGTCGGGGTTCACACCGCGCGACGGCTCCTTGCCGTTGAAGTAGTCCTTGATCAGCTGCTGCACCTT
Organism: Phytophthora pinifolia; assembly: GCA_000500225.2. Classification (NCBI taxonomy): domain Eukaryota; phylum Oomycota; class Peronosporomycetes; order Peronosporales; family Peronosporaceae; genus Phytophthora; species Phytophthora pinifolia. Next base: position 2,939 of record KV736360.1, on the reverse strand, counting down.
GGGGATCCGCGTCGAGCCGCCCACCAGCACGATCTCGTCCACCTCCGACTTCTTGAGGTCGGCGTCCTTCATCACCTTCTCGACGGGGCCGAGCGTCTTCTTGAACAGGTCCTCGTTCAGCTTCTCGAAGCGAGCACGGCTCAGGGACTCGGTGAAGTCCTCGCCGTCCAGCAGCGACTCGATCTCGAGCCGGGCCTGGGCCTGGGCCGACAGGGCGCGCTTGACACGCTCAGCCTCGCGACGGAGCTTCTGCAGGGCACGCTTGTCCGTGGCCACGTCGAGGTTCTTGTCCTTCTTCCACTTCTTGATGAAGTACTGCATGATGCGCTGGTCGAAGTCTTCTCCGCCCAGGTGCGTGTCGCCGTTGGTGGCCAGCACCTCGAACACGCCGCCGTCAATGGCCAGCAGCGTCACATCGAATGTGCCACCGCCCAGGTCGAAGACCAGCACGTTCTTCTCGCCCTGCGCCTTCTTGTCAATGCCGTACGCAATGGCAGCGGCCGTGGGCTCGTTGATGATGCGCTGCACCGTGAGCCCAGCGATGGTGCCGGCGTCCTTGGTAGCCTGACGCTGGGCGTCGTTGAAGTAGGCAGGCACCGTGACCACGGCGTCGAAGATCTCGCGGCCGATGTAGCCCTCCGAGATCTGCTTCATCTTGGTGAGCACCATGGCCGACACCTCCTCGGGCGCGAACTGGCGCTTCTCGCCCTTGACCGTCACCTGGATGAAGGGCTTGCCGTCCTTGTTCACGAGCTCGTACGGCAGCAGCTTCTTGTCGGCCTGCACCGACTTGTCGTTGTACTTGCGGCCGATGAGACGCTTGACATCGAACAACGTCTTCTCCGGGTTGATCGTGGCCTGGTTCTTGGCGCCGTCGCCGATCAGACGCTCGTCGTTCGAGTCCCACGCCACGTAGGACGGCGTGATACGGTTACCCTGGTCGTTGGCGATGATCTCCACCTTCTGGTCCTTGTAGATGCCCACGCACGAGTACGTCGTGCCCAGGTCGATGCCGATCACGGGGCCGCGCGGGCCCTTAGTGTCGTCAGCGGCCGACACGGCGCCCACGAAGGCCGCCGCCGCCAGCAGCAGGATCTTCGAGAGGTTCATCCTTCGGTAGCTTCTCGGTGCAGGATGCCAAAACGATAATGACCTGCCGCTCCTGGTGCAACGCGTGGAAGTCAAAGATCTGCCCCGAATACAGGCCCGCATACAAATTTCAAGTAGATGGCTTGCTGACGTGGCCGGAAAACGGGTCTTCTAGAACCCGTCTAGAATAGCCTTGGTTTTTGTAACATATATACAAAAACCAAGTGAGCTCATGCCACGCGTTCGACGAGGATCCCATGATACCGACTTTGCCTCTTGGGGCTTACCGTGTTCAACGCGAATGCAGACGCCCATAAGGAACGATCATGTGGCAGATCTGCAAGTTTCCAGTCTCACTCTCGCTGCCTGGAGGGCGGATGCTGCGTCGGGCCTCGTAGCTGCAAGTCGATTCGTACTTAGCTGGAGGCAACACTCCACGTGGCAAAACGGCACCTACGTGGCCGTGATTTGCAATGCCTTTGCCTGCAACAAGCTGCTTCATGGACAGGAAGAACACCAAATGCAGCGGACAAAGCGTTCGCTGAAGTCATCCTTGCCGCGCGGCTAGCGCAATGATTTTACGAACAGCAACAAGCATCTGAGATCGATGTACATGGCGAGCGGCAATGCACTGTAAAGGCAATGACAGCAGGGCAGCAGTGCCGTAGGAGGCTCGACTATCGTCGAAACGATGCCTGCCAACTCTGAAATGGCTGGACGATGGTGTCTGACTGTTTCCGTACTCGACACGACCCGGTCTTGGTAGAATGCGAAAGAGTACAGTAGTGGCTGCATCTGCGCTTTATTGGCCATACGTCAAGCAGGCATGCGTTGCCTGCAACTTCAACATGCACGGGATTGAGGCGCGTGACAAACAAAAACAAGCCCGGCAGTAAGTTCCTTACTGTACTGTCAGTTCATTGCCTCGCCAACCTGTAAAACGACACCTTCCTCTTCCTGAGTATTGCGTACAGCGCAGAAGAACTATTCGCCCACTCAGCGGATTTGGGATTGCGAGAGAACTGCGCCCAAGCACAGCCTCCGTTATCAGTAGGCTAGAGTATGCAATACTAAACTCAAATGAGTGTCCGCGACAGGGGCTAAGCCTACTTCAACTGCGAAGGGAGGTAATAGCAGCACGACAGACTCCAACTGCCACTGTACCGAACATCACTAAAGCTCACACTCCCACTTCGCGCTGCTTGGCCTTCCTGAAGCCAGCAAGTTGCACGCGGTGCACAACTACTTGTTGTCCGGCACCGGCAACACGTTCAAGCGCTGGCGCAGTTTGGCAAACTGTTGTGGGCCCAGCGGCTTGGTGAAGATGTCTGCAACATTGTCCTCGCTTGGACAATATTCCACCCGGAACACCTTGCGCTCCACAAAGTCTCGAATCTTGTGAAATTTCAGATCCACACTTCGAACCTTGTAGCCGCTGCTTACTTCACCAATTACCTTGATCGCAGCTTGGTTGTCCTCATAGAGAATAGTCTGCGTAGTTCGTTGGAGCTTCAGCTCCTCACATAAATTGTGAGTCCACATGATCATGTTTGAACACTCGCTAGCAGCCACGAACTCGGCACTGCACGTGTCGTCTGTCATGATCGGCTGCTTCTTGCTCTTGTAGCAGAATGTGCACCCATTCAGCTGTAGTACGTAGCCAGTGATCGAACGACGATCATCCTTCTCATTTCCGAGGTCTGCATCAGCGTAGGCAATCAATTGCAATCCCAGGGACTCTGGCTTGTTCCACATGAGGCCATAGTCACGAGTACCCTGCAGGTACCGCAAAACCCGTTTGGCCAACACGAAGTGTTCCTTCGTGTAGCACGTGAGGAACTTGCCCAGCG
>KV736353.1:1578-13764 GCA_000500225.2 Phytophthora pinifolia | reverse complement strand
GCCACGCAAAATTGCGTCTCGAGCAGCGTTATCACGAGCATCAAAAGCAGCTTGTCCCTCAACGTCGAAGAGCGGACGCGTATCTGACCCGTCAACCACGCCCCACAATCCCAACCGAGTCAAGAAAGTCTTCAGCTGAACAGCATAGAGATCAAAACTGTTTTTCATTACTGGCGGCTTGGTCAATATTTCCTTTACTCCAGGCGAAACAATCCTACCACCACGAGCGTGAGAATGCCCAGAAACAGGGATCATACCTCCAGGAAAACCAGACCCGTAGCTATAAGCAAAAGGACCACCAGGATACGAGGCTGCGTAAGTCGTCGGCATAGAAGCTGCGAAGCTTGTCACCGGCAAACCCATTGACGAGACAACCGAAGCTTGCACTCCACTGGTAACCACAGGCGGCCCAAATGTGAAACCACTTTGCATGCCAGCACAGGCGGCAGTCGAAGTCATAGCAGGAACAATTATGGGGGAAGCCACAGCACCAGTCGTAGCCATTGTAGCCCCAGAAGCAGCAGCTGTAGTAACGGCATCAGGCCCAGTCGAACCAGCCGAAGTGCCTGACGGTGGCACCGGCGTCTGCGATCCAGATCCCGTCATCAGCAACGAAGCTCCAGAGGGTTAGCTCTCAAAGCTTCACGCGCTTGGGCTCAGAACCTATTGCGTACACCGCAGAAGAACTATTCGCCCACTCAGCGGATTTGGGATTGCGAGAGAACTGCGCCCAAGCACAGCCTCCGTTATCAGTAGGCTAGAGTATGCAATACTAAACTCAAATGAGTGTCCGCGACAGGGGCTAAGCCTACTTCAACTGCGAAGGGAGGTAATAGCAGCACGACAGACTCCAACTGCCACTGCACCGAACATCACTAAAGCTCACACAGCTAAATGGGACCGTGCGCAGGTCCGAACCAGTGGCACAGTTTTTGAAGTCGCTAAGAACTATTGGGGATATCACGTTTTTCTTGTATTCGCTCAGCGTGAAAATGGTATTCTACTCGCCACTCAGTAGTACTCACACGGAGGTTGTAAGCCTCCCGCCCACCTGTTGAGCGTCAGCACCAGTGCCTCGAGAAATGAGCTTCCGAACAATGCTCGCTCCTCGTCCGAGTCTTTCGACAGAGTGAGGTCGACCAGCTCTACAGACGCAGAGTCGTATTAATACCTTGTGAAAAGTGCTCGAGTCGATCGTGATCATCGTCCCGGTGTAAATGCTGCACTTGATGGAGATTTCCTGCTTGAAGACTTCGGATACCGAGATAATAGGCGTTGTCGGTAGAGGTTAAGTGGCGAGGAGAGTCGACAGCAGGGCAGCATGTTCCTGTTGATAAATTCGGATCGTTTGGCTGCTGGGGAGCGAGTGAGGAATGAAAGCGGGTCCAGTGTTGCTGCAAAACCGTAAACCACTTTTTGGATCTTGAGATCGGTTTAATGGGTGCGTTCTGGGCATACATTGAAAACGCGAGAAATAGTGCCAGCCCAGTCGGTTAGTTGGGGCATATTTGAGTCATGATCAACTCTCTCCGCATCAAGATACGAAGTCTGCGCTCGGAGCTGAAACATGTTCAGTACCGTTAACCGTAATGCACTGGATCACGTTTAGAGCATCGTTTTTGACCAGTCACAGCACTGGCCCTTTCCACTCCACAATCGGTCGGTTGTCACTGTGGACACCATGAAGCCGCACTCGGGGCTGCAGCTGCAGGTGCTGGCGCTGTACAAGAAGGCGCTCTCGGCGGCCAAGAGCAAGGACCATGACACTCTGCGTTTCGTGCGCCAGCGCTTCCGTGACGATGTACGTACTCAACAAGACCCAAAACCGTCCTAAACAAATGTATTTTAGACAATCACGGTAATATCTTCCTTTTATAGGCGTCCAGTGTGGACCGCAAGGACTTTGTGGTCATCGAGTACATGCTGCGCAAGGGCGAGCGAGACCTGAAGATGCTGCAACGGAGCAAGTCAGCGCATTTTGCCAAGGTTTCGCACCAAAACTAGTCCAGCAAATACATAAATATAATGTATTCGTGCGGTTTTTGGTGAAATTTGTGTTTTGGGGTTGCTTTTACAGGAAGTCGGTGATGACCAGGAGAGCTGCAGTGACCAATGGCAGGAGGTGATGAACGGCTGTGGACGCTGAATTCGAGCCTGAATTGGAGCTGGTGCTCATGGACGAGCTGGTGGAAGAACTGGCCGGAGAAATGGAGGAGGACGCACTGTTGGTGGCCTTGGACGAACTTCCGACGCTTGAGGAAGTGGTTGAGGGAGTGGTCGTTGGTGCGCTAGTGAAGCCGCTGGATCCGTCGCTGGCTGAAGTGATGGTTGGGTTCGAAGTCGGGGCCGAGGAAGAGAAGCCGGAGCTGGAATGAGAGGGTGGAGCACTGAGGTTCGACGAGGAGGACGAAGTGGACGAACCAGCGTCCAGGCTAGTAGCGGACCCGGAGGAGCCCGAAACTGAGGAGTCGAGAGTCAATGAGCTAGACGAGTCCCCGGCAGAGATGGAGTGATCGCTGGAAGCAGATGAGTCTCGTGCAACGGTGCAGCTGACGGCGACGGCGAGGAGGAGGACGTTGAAGAGCTTCATTGCCGTTGGGGTGTACAGGATGAATCTCGTTTCTTATCGAATTGGAATGAAATTCGAGTTTGACAAAGCGGGAATTATGGCCAGAACCGCGCTGCGAAGGAACAGGCGGACATCGAGACGCCACATGCAGCCACACAACTAGTTGACAGATGGAGAACCATGTGTATACCATCCTTCATCCTCCATGAAGCTCAGAATGAGAGGGATGCAGACTAATCCATTTAACCTTATTTTTTGGATGTCTGGTAAATCCTAAAGCCTGGATAGCAACGTCTGCAGTAGATCCGGTGGTTGTGTCAGCTCGTGTGACTGCTCTCTTGGTTCTTCTTCTAGTGTATTGATACACCCCTGAAGTCGTGTTCCTTGCTCCATGCGTCTGGTGTACGACGCTCGCGCTTCGCGAGCGCCGTGAGCTGCGTCGCCCAAAACTCTTGAACAGTGCCTTCGATTGATACCTCCTCGTGCTAAGAAGAAAAGATGAAGCTCAGAATGTCTCCAGTTCAACCACGTCATTGAGAAAGCGAGCCGTCGATCGAGTCGTGTCTCGTATGCCGAGTCTTTACAGTCGCAGACTTCCGTTCGGTGCTCGTTAATGACTCCAATCACGAGGCTTCAATCATAATCCTGCGCAAGGAATAGGCAGCTTCACGCGGAATCGGTTGGCCATATCAACGATGTAAGTCCAACGAAAACCATCGACGCCAAAGCTACCACGACGACAGATCCAGCACTGCTTTAAACCTTTCTTTCTGCGCTTCCTCGTCGTCATCAAACTTCGGCTTCAAGAACTCGGCTACAATCCGAAACACGGCGTCAGGCAGCTCAGCCACCACGTTCATCTGCGCCCGCCTCCGCGTTTCCACTGGTGCATAGCGAATCAAAAACACGAGTTTCATCCGTTCCCAGACGGAGTCGCGTCGATACAAGTGCGCAATGTCCTCCAACTCCGGCCGAGCGCTCACTAGCTCCGTGCCACACACCGCTTCCCTGCTATACAACGCGAACCACGTAGCATGGCCCACACACCATCGATTCATCTGATGCAGGTCCCTCACGACTCGCACCATCCCTCTCTGTACTGCCGCAGTGACACAACTGGCCACCGTCACTTCTTCCTGCTTCTGGGCTTGTCTCCATTTCCCTCTCTCCTCCATTTTCTGCTCATCTCTCTCGTTCCTCACGACCCACCGCAGCTTCCGGCTCCTCAGTAGATCCATCACACATCCCTCGTCTCCGCTCTGAATACTCAAATCGAGTGTTTTCAAAGGCGTATTGCTGCCAACTTGTTCATCCAGCCTCAAAAAGTCCAAAAGGAACCCTGCCAGGCGTCCGCGGCCGTTTAAACTTGCGAGGCCGAGCGCCGTATGACCCTGATCGTCCTTGTCGTCCCATAGCAAAACCCCGTGTTCGTCCCAGTCTAAAAGACACTTGATGATGTTGGGATGAGCCCCAGAGGCGCATGAAACCATTAAAACAGTACGTCGACGATCGTCCTTGGTGCGGAGCGAGGCGCCTTTAGCCAAAAGGAGTTTTAGTAACGTTAGAGTTTTCCTAAGGGAGCTCTGGCTGGTAGCGGAGACCATGAGCGACGTCAAGTGGGGACTGAAGAGCGAGCGGGCGCTGGCCAGAGCTGAGTTGTGGTGGATCAGACGACGAGCTACGTCCACTTGACCGAGGCGCAGAGCCTCGTGGAAGCGGGAGACACTGGCGGCGTCAAGGGGAGGAGTACGACGTCTCATAGCGTAGATGGCAAAATTCACAAATGACGGATGAAGGGTACCTGCAACCAAACATTTGTGGCATGCGTGGTGACATTGGTGTACAGATATCGGTACATTACCGGTACTATCGGTATTGTGTAAATTGGGCCCATTGTCGCTAAATGTTGCTGCATGTTCCTGCGAGTTGCCCATTGTCGCAGCAGCGAGTCGCGCGGAGGTTGTAACCAACTCATACAACTTATGAGTACATGTATTGAATACATGTATTGAATGGATGGCTTATGACTCGACGAGACGCTCGTCTCTCCATCTTGCGCAGGCGCTTGGCCTTGCAATCGCCTGGAATACACAATCTGGAGCACGTGGGGCACGGCCGAGCCTCGATGAGGAACTTGAGGATGCGCGCCTCCTGGTCTTCGTGCAGGTCTACAAAGCTCAGAATGATCCGGAACGCTTCGTCAGGGAGGATAACAACAGGGTGCAGCACTTGAATCCCCTTCTCCTGCCTTGTACTCGCTCTGCGGGTATTCGCTTTGCCTTCTCGAAGCAGAATGAATGGCTTCATTTGATTCCAGAGCCAAGCTCGGCGTTGCGCTCGAGCGAGTTGAACCAGGTCGGTTGAAACCTTCCGCTTGGCTTGCGGTTCCAGGCGGTAAAGTGCGTACCACGTCGCGAGTCGAACGTCCTTGGGGTTGAACCGATGCATTGCAAGCACCACACGAGGCATATTGAGGCGAACGGCGGCCTGGACGCACGTGAAGACGTTGTATTTCTGCTGCTGCGGGTCGCTTGGAACTTTGTGCACCGTGGTGCTGTGAACCAGTTCGTCGCGGATGTTGTGCTTGCGCAGTACTTTCCAGACTTTTCCCTCGTCTTGTGTGTCGATGCCTTCTTGGAGAACTTGCAGTGGGAACTCGTGCGTTGAGCTGGTCGAGCTGCTGGAGAAGAACGACCACATTGCTGGCGATTGTCGACGCCGCACAATTGAAAGTGACCTCGAGGTCCAGCACACGTGGCGTGGACTGTTACCGGTACCGGTACCTACACACATCTTTGTTGGTTGGCTCTGCGCGCGCGGTTATGGCACCATCAGCACCGCCACGGATTACTTTGATCGTCGTCTTGAGCCATCGCCATCGAAGCACAACACAACGTCGATGATTTTTTTGGTTTGGATACAACTTGTTGATGCCAGTGACGAGCTTGACTCCAAGGTCAGACGCTGCGTGGCACTTGACTCGACCACCTAATGAGCTAATACAAGGCAAACCACTTCAAGTTCAGTTGGTAAATGATCCACACGGCACACCTTGTGTGACACGAGTTGTGTCCGTTTTCGATGTGCTACCGGTGCCGCTTGGAGTAAGAAGACACGAGGAGAATGCCTGGTCTGTGCAATGCTGTCCACTGGTGCGGGCAAAACGTGCGCACCGACGACCGGAAAGGCCCTTTGCCGGTCATTGTTATGTGCGTTTGAGCTTTGGCTCGACCGTGTCTGTAGATCTACACTGTAGCCATGTACACGCAGTAGGTCAAATGGAATCAAGGCGAATGAGTGGATTGGAGTGTACTCGAACCAAGCAGGTCACGGCAACACAATCCATTGCGAGAGCTATGTGGCAAAGTACTCGTCCCTCATCACTCGACGGATGGTGGCGTGAGACCACGGATTCCATCCCGCAGACTCGATCAACTCGCCTGTGGGGCTGTAGAGCTCTCGCATCGACCAGCTCTTCTTGAACCACGCGCGAGCCTCGCTTTCCGTGGCGAAACGAACGACACGGACGTTACCAGGTCCCTTTTCAATGGCAACGACCCACTGGCTGCCCAGATCATGCGACTCGTACGCGCTCGTCGACTCCAATTTATCGTTGTGGAGGTCCTTCAGAATTAATGCCACGCCAACACCTAACAACCCAGCGCCTTGAGCAACGCCAACCGTTGCAGCTGCTGCAGCTACTGTCGCCAAGCCTTCCTTCATCTGCACTTTGCTGACAAAATGAAAGTGAGCGCAACACTGAACAATGTCGCAGTTATTCAGACTCGGTTATCAACTTTTGAGAGTCTTTTTCAAAGAAAGATGCCAAAGTGGTAGCTTTCAACGAATTTTCTGGCGTGTCAATCACGCTGCGTCATTCCTACTCGATGTTCGCGAGATCGATCTCGAACTTGCCTTCCTTGTCGACAACGAGGCAGAATTGCACGCCCAGATAGGAAGGAAATCCGCTGAGAACTTGGCCACGCGCCATCGCTTTTGAGAACTTGGCACGGATTTTCGGAAGTGAGCACAGCACTCACTCAAGCTTGGGACTGCACGCTGGGAGGAGAACTGGTACGAATTCCCTGTCGCTGCCACGCAATGAGCAATGACAACACAAAGCTTGGATTGAGTAGCGAGTTAAAGAGGCTAAATCGGCCTAGGACTCCGATTTGAGTATCTCAATGGCCGTTTGCAGCGTACTCGTCCATCAGCATCTTGCAGACCACACCACTAGCTTGAGTGGCCTTCTCCCGGGCAGCCTGCCACCACTTTGTCACAAGGTCCGTTGACTTGTGCACAACTTGTGAACTCCACCCCACCGCAGCGTCAACACTTGTTCCCGAGTTTTCCAGCGCAAACCTGGCCAGACTGCACATGTACATCCAAGACTGAGCGCCCTTCAAGGCGACAGTCTGCACCGCTGCTTCCTTGCGGGGAATGGGCCGATCGCCACTGTCCACCACCCACTCGGGGATGATCGAGTGGAGACGTTCCAGGTCTTCGTTGGCGTCTTGCAGCTTGGCCATCAGGATCTGCGTCTCCGTCACTTCAATCGGCTGCAGCACGAACTGATACTCGGGCTTCCACACGACGCCCGCAATCGCGAACTTGAGCAAGAAGTCCATCCGCATGCGGCCTTCACTGATCGGAACGAGGTCCACTTCATAGTCCGTATCGACGCTGGTTCCACACCGACCAAGACACTTCTACAATAACACCGTAAGTTCGTACTTCTACGTCGACACAGCAAAGGCGATGCGTCACTAACCGCGAGGTATTCCATTACGATATCGTGAGGGATTCCCGCGCCCTTGAGGGCGAAGTCGTTCGCCGACGACACGGTGCATTGCCTAGAAAGACGTTCAACCGCATGAGTCATTCACCAGTCAAACGGATGGGTCTCTTGCCCTTCTTACCACTGCTGCTTGGAGTTCAGGTGCTCCAGCCAGATTCGTACAGGTGTCACGGAGAAGCGAAAGCTGGCGCCTCTTTGCGAGCTGAACGTCACCGTTCCAATCTTCTCCGTTAGCTTGGTCTCCATGGTACTTCGGATGGTACTTCGGTGCTTCAGCGCGGATTCCAGAGTGAGTGAGCATCCACCCAAGAGCGCCCTCGTCCCAAGCAAGTCAATATTGATCGACGCTGATGAAGAAAGAGCGTAGTCATTCTTGCAAAACTCCAGCGATCAACATCAATCCGATCCGCTGTCGCCATAGCTGCAGATCCCCAAGAATCATGACGACCGTCACTTTCTCGTGAAATTCTTCCTCCTGTCCTAGCTAGCAAAGTGCGTCAAAACATCCAGCGGCTTCATACGGTCGACGCATAAATTGCTGGCATTTTCTCACTTTTTTGCTTCGTCGTTTCATTTTATTTTCGTCCGGGCTGCAACTCGGACAAAAAAAATGAAACGACACAAATTTTATGGCGATGCTCTCTTTATCCGAGCTGAAAGATGCACTGGCGGCGTTGGGTGTGTCGACGGCTACGGGGGATTTGCGGGGAGAGGCAAGACGCGATGAGCTGGCCCGACGTTTGCGTCATGCACGCGTTGCTAGCGGCGAAGCGGGAGATTCGACCAGCGAGAGCTGCATTGGATCCCATGAAGACGCGGAGCAAAGGCTTCAACTTTTGTCGCTTTCTGAGCTACGAAGTGCCTTGGACTTGAGGCATCTTTCTACCCAAACTTTGGGATTGAAGGGGGAAGCTCGACGACATGCTCTGATTCAACGGTTGATGAACTCGTACAGCAGCAAAAGGCAAGACGCGACGGGGGATAACAGAATCAACCCGTCTCGAAGTCGCGTGGGCTCCAGTGATGATGAAGATGATGGAACCAAGTCGGAGACGAGCTCGAGTGCGTACTCGACTGCGACAGAATTTATCTTCTACGACCGAATGGAGCCAGAACTGACGCTAAACGCAAAGGCTTTGATGCCGCGGCTGTCGTTCCCAAAGCTCAAGGTAGAAAACGATGGCAGTATGGAGACTGAGAAGCTGGAGCGAGAACTGTTTGAGCTGAGGGGAAAACTGCACACAGCTCGACAAGAGCAACAGCAAGAAGTGCAGCGGGTTCTGAAGAGCGCAGGAATCGAAGCTTCTTTGAGTGAGATCTCCTCGAAGCTGCAGGCTCTTGAGCGTGAGCGCAGACGGCTTCAGGAAAACTACTTTGGGCATGAGCTGGTCACGTCGGAACTTTTGGCTGGAGAAACGAACCAGAGTTCTCTTGAGTTCGTGCAAGAAGACGCCTTGCTATTGCTTCAAAAGCGACAAGATGCACTGAAAGCAAGAGCTGAGAGTGTGAAGGAGGCGGTGAATATCGTCAAATTTCACGGTCTTCAGGCCGGTTCCAGCAGCATCGAATGTGCCAGGCAGGAAGAGCAGTCGCTAGTAGGGCAAATCCAGCGAATTGAGACTTCACTTTGCGCAGGTTTGAACCAAACCTCACGGTCTTCATTGGACCATCGAAGGACTTCAGTCTCCACGCACGAAGGGTTGAATCCGTCTACGCAGTTGCCAACGCCTGTGTTAATGCGCTGTCGATCCATGGCGACCGGTCTGCAGCATGAAACGTGGCAGCAAATGGGTCCCGAGGAGCGGCAGCAATTGCAGAATGAGCTACGGACAGTGGCTTCCTTCCATATCCGTCGGGATCGAGTGGCCCTGGTCTTGGGGGCGCCAGAGTACGGAGCCAACTTTTCACAATATCCATCCCCCGCGGAGAAACTTGGGATGAAAGCTCGGTTCATGGAGAAAGCCACGTACAGCGCCAAGGAGGTCGCTGAAACGTATGAGAAAGCTCTTGAATTGGACGGAAACCACGCTGAAAACCTCGGGAGCTACGCGCTGTTCCTGTGCACAGTTTGCTCGCAAATGGACCAGGCGGATGACCTCTTCCAGCGAGCGCTTGCCGCGAGTCCAACGAGTGCCAAGAATCTTGCCAACTATGCCAACTTCTTACGATGCGTTCGAGGAGACTTCTCCGGGAGTGAAGCCATGTTCAAGCGGGCCCTCGCTGCTGCTCCGAGAGATGGCAACATCTATGGAGCGTATGCAGAACTTCTTTGTGCCAAATCTCGTGGCAGTCGTGACGATCTCCTTCAGGCCCGACGAGTTTTGAAGAAAGCATTGCGCATTTGTCCGGCGCATACAATGAACCAACTCCGTTTGGCTCAGGTTCTTGCCGGTTTGGGAGAGAAGGAGCATGCAGAGCGTTGCTTTGAGCACCTTTTGTCGGTACTAAAGCAGCAGCGAAGCCTAAAAAACGACGACAAGCAAGCTCAAGCAGGATTCGACACGCCAAGAGAGACGACTGCGTCTATCTACGCAAGTTACGCGCAATTCCTGCACAAATGTGGACAGTGGGCACGTGCGAAGCAAATGTACAGTGAGGCCCTCAAGTTGAACCCGCAACAGCCTTCTCTTCTTCGGCGTTTGTAAGTGGAGATGTCGTTATGGGCTTGAATCATGTCTGATACGGGTTGGTGCTGTTGTGTCCATTATGCAGCTCGTGCTTGCTGCGTGAGAGCAAGAAACGCCGTAGTACTTGCCCCGCTGACGTGTGAAATCTCCTTGGTCTCGTACGCCGGCAGACATCCAGGCACATTGAGCACTACCGACTTGGTTTGTAAGCAGATCAACGTATACAGAACAAAATGAGCGATGTTGCCTGCCTTACGCTGAGGCTCGGCTTCTAGAAGGATCAACTACTGCTACTACTACACTGTGGACTAGGAGAACAGCGATCTTGGTGCTTACGCGACGGGCTTCTGGTCCGGGGACTTCTCTCCCTTGTCCTCCGCCTGGCCGTCTACCGAAGGGTACGCGTGCTTGCCCGCGTTGGTCACGTCGAGATGGACGGCAGTCCGAGGCCGCCCGTGACGCCCGACAGTTTGTTCGTCACGCCCGAGAGTTTGTCCGTGACACCCGAGAGTCCCTTGGTCAAGTCCGCGCCGATGGGCAGGCCCGCCAGGTTGCCACCGTTCGTGAGACCGTTCGTGAGACCGTTCGTTAGGCCACCGTTCGTGAGACCGTTCGTGAGACCGTTCGTGATGGAGTCCAGGTTGCCTCCTCCCGTCAGTGATGACAGTGCGCCTCCCTTGGTGAGAGCGCTCAGATCAGTAGGGACCACCTTGGTAACGTCAGTGCCGAGAGCACCCGTCGGCACGAGCTTCGACAGACCGTCCTTGCCGACCACGCCACCCGTAATGCCGGAGACTCCCTTGGTCAGTGAATTCACATCGGGTAGTCCGCCGATGCCGCCCTGTTGGGCCGTCGAATCGCCTCCTCCCGTGAGCGTCGAGAAGTCGTAGCCGGCTCGCAGCAACTTTCGCTCGGGTGCGGCGACGGCGCACTGAACAGCAAGGGCGAAGAACGCGAGGGTGGACAGGATCTGCATCGTGAATTGGTCGTGGTGAGTCGTTGGTCGTCTGCGGTGGGCAGGTGGGGCTTGCTGTGAAGGTGGCCGAATTGGAAATGATACTGCTACCTAGGTCTTGGTGAGGATGGGGCCTTCGTGTTTGGCGGATAGTGCAAGGCATGCGGCCTAGATGCTGAACCGCGTTTCTCGGTGTTCGTGGGCACATGGATAGACAAGACAAGACAGTGCCTGCGTTGTCCCAGCAAGCTGATGTCTTCACCTCTGCCGAGGCTTCGTAAGCACCTCACCACAACTTGTGAGCCGTGTGGTATTCGCAGCTGGCTTCGTTCAAAGTCGCCACGTTCGCGAAAATCGCACGGCAGCTTTCATAGCGTCTGATGGTGTCAACACACTGGCCGACACGTGGCGTTGCCCATTTGGCATTCCTCTTGGTGGAAGGTGTTCGTTTGCTCGAAGTAGAGGGGCATCTGCCATTGCGGAAGGGCATGTGTCGTACCCTATTGACCTTTCCAGGATCACACGAATCTTGTCGGAGCCGTACACGCAACGACCTCAGCAACGAAAAAGGCGAGCGAACTGCCGGCTTGGTTAGCAACACCTCAGCTCCACTGTGTATGTTGCCTTGCTAGTGTTCATTTTTAATTTGGCTGCCTTCTCAGCAAGCCCCATCAGCCCACCGCAGACGACCATCAACTCACCACGACCAATTCACGATGCAGATCCTGTCCACCCTCGCGTTCTTCGCCCTCGCTGTCCAGTGCGCTGTCGCCGCACCCGAGCGAAAGTTGCTGCGAGCCGGCTACGACTTCTCGACGCTCACGGGAGGAGGCGATTCGACGGCCCAACAGGGCGGCATCGGCGGACTACCCGATGTGAATTCACTGACCAAGGGAGTCTCCGGCATTACGGGTGGCGTGGTCGGCAAGGACGGTCTGTCGAAGCTCGTGCCGACGGGTGCTCTCGGCACTGACGTTACCAAGGTGGTCCCTACTGATCTGAGCGCTCTCACCAAGGGAGGCGCACTGTCATCGCTGACGGGAGGAGGCAACCTGGACTCCATCACGAACGGTCTCACGAACGGACTCACGAACGGTGGCCTAACGAACGGTCTCACGAACGGTCTCACGAACGGTCTCACGAACGGTCTCACGAACGGTGGCCTCACGAACGGTCTCACGAACGGTGGCAACCTGGCGGGCCTGCCCATCGGCGCGGACTTGACCAAGGGACTCTC
>KV736351.1:6558-18481 GCA_000500225.2 Phytophthora pinifolia | reverse complement strand
GACAGCCATGGGGCGGCTGGAGCGTCGACGTGGACCGTCAGAGCTGTCCCTGCAGCTATTGGTACGTCTTCGGCTCGTGTATCCACGTCCTCTTCGCGTTGCGCTCGAGCGCATCTTTTGACAGCAGCGGCCGCGAGATCCTGGTCGACCGCCGGAAGCGTCGCCGCTGCGTCGCTGTGATCGAGAACGCAGGCCGTCCACGATTGATCGGCCCCGCGCTCAGCTTTGAGTGATCCAGCACACACTTCAGTTACTGCATGTTTCATTGAGATCAAGTTTCACCATTATAGTAACCACTAGGACACGAACTAGATCTTGTTGACCATCTCAGGCTGCAACTACTCGTCCTTCTTCATCTCCTCGCTGTCAGTGTGCCAGCACGCGTCGCAAGCGCAGCGAAACCAACGCTCCTTTCCGTAATGTACCGTGATTTGGGCTCCAGGCTTAACACTCTCGATCATTTTCACCAGCACATTGACTCTTGAGCGGTACTGCTGCTCAACGAATGCAGCATTAGGATGGCACGCGTGCGAAATGAAGCGCGTGATGGAGCCGCACCTCAGCGCGTCCACGTAGACGTAGTTGCGCTTCGCCGACTTGGTGTTATAGAGCAGGGTGTAGCCACTGTTCTGCTGGACGGCCTGGTCCGGCTGGCCGTCGACCACGGCCGGCAGCTCACTCAGCTCGCCGCAGTACTCCCCCACCACGTCCCCGACATCCAGCGACGCCGTAGTGAACACCCCCAGACGCACGCGCCTCGTGTCGTACAGCTCGAGCGTGTCCAAGGTTCGGGGTGCGTTGCTGCAGAGCGCCCCCAACCTGCAGCCAGCCGGAGTGCAGTACGAAGCGCTCTTGACGTTGTCGCACACGTCTAGGAAATAGTCACCCACGCACTTGCACGGGTCGTAGGCCCCGAGGTCGCGGAACTTCACGCCGTTGCTGCGGCACACCGATATCTTCTCAACCGACGGGGGCCACGGTACCGCCTCGAACGGCAGGGCCGACACGAGCAACGGGGCTGGGGGGAACATGAAGCGCCTCGCTCGCACGTTCTCCAGCCTTGCCCTAATCTCCGGCGACCGGAGCTGCACCTCTATGCTCGCCGCCTTGACCGTCCTGGCGTGGTGGATCTTGCCGCCGCTCATGGTGACCGCGCACTTCGCCTGGTCACGCCGCTTGCGGGGGCGCCGCGTGATCCCAATGCGGTCCTTGCCCTGGTGCCTTATCTTGGCACGGGCGTAGCGGTTCGGGATCGCCTGCCCCATCGCCACTTGCACCGGGCTGGCCCTTTGCGCGTCGTCCAGTGGCTTCACAGCCGTCGGTTCCGGGTCGTCCTCTTGGGTGGACACGAGGTTGATTATCTCGTGCCCACCTTTGCGCTCGTCCATGTCCTCGCCCTTATGCGTGTCGCCCAGGCCCCCCGTAGGTGTTGTCGACCGCGCGGGCGACGGGATGTCGAACCCGGGCGTGCTGGGCGCCTCTATGTCCGGCTTCAGCAGTGCAGTGCTTGAGCAGTCGGACAGGGGGCTCTCTGGCACGATTTCCTCGCGCACTGCTCGCATAGCGGCGTGCGCGGCCTCGAACGATGCGGCAACAGCGTCCTCCAACGATTCTTTGAGGGCGATGGCCCTGCTCGGGGCCGCAAACGTGCCCTCGTTCCGCTGGTAGGTTCGCAGCTTCCGCCACGTCCATCCTTCAGCAGTTACAGGCATCCCGAAGCGGTCGAGGAGCCTCTTCATCATCATGTCCAGCGGGATAATCTCCCCGGTGTCCACCTCGATCGGGAGCTCCGCATCGAGCCGCGCGTCCACGCGTGTCCATGCGTGTCACGACAGCCACCCGGTGGCCTTCCTGGTGGCCCCACACGAAGCATCTCGAGTAATACTCGATCGTATCCCCGGGATACAGGGTCGCCGTGGGCAGCTCGGATGCCGTAAGACCCGTCATCGTCAGCTCGGTTGCGCTGGGCGCGCCTGCACTGCCTCCGGGAGCTGGGGTCTGTGGTGGTTCTTCTGGAAGTGGTGTACTGGTACGCGAACGACGCGCGCATGTTGGTGTTCAGATACACGAATCTGTGACGCGGGCATCGGTCGCGCGCTTCCAGCTCAGGCTGCCCTAACCCTCAGCAGACGGGCCGTCGCTGAAGGCGGCCCAGGCTGCTCTCTCCACGTCTATTGTAGGGGATGTTTTACTGTGCTGGTCAGATTCCTTCATGTGAAAGTTATATTCCCTCGTTTGATCTCACCCCGTCATCGACAGAGTAGCGATGCAGGCTCGCGCGTAAACGCGCCGACAATGTCTTGTCCAAGTTTTCAAACTCCTTGCTCCCGAGAGCACGTAGCAGAGCTACACACATGTCATCATGCGCATATGCAGCACGGACCAAGTCCAACACGGGCGAGGTCACCATGGTAGCTCATAATCCGGTCGACGGGACAACGCGCCCGCCAGACCATTCTGCCTGCCAGGCTTGTATTGTCGATTCTTATTGAAATTTCCATCGGCGGTTGGTTGAATCGCCGGATCCAAATCGCCGAGCAATCGCCGAGATAGTGAAATCAAGATAAAATGAAAGTCGTAGGGATAGGTTAATCTTCAACAAAGGGGATAGGTTTATCTCAAACCATTTCGACCAAGCAGAAGCTTTGGGAAACCGCCGCCGAATCGCCGGGATTAAGAAATTTTGGTCGGAATTCACAATACTTCACCTCGAAGTTATACTCCGCGAAGAAGGACAGCCAGCGGGCCATCCTTTGCGAGAGGTAAGGCGGACGCATGATCAGTGAAGATCACAAACGGTTCAGAAATTTGACTCGACAGTACTGCTGCCCAACCATCTGGTTCAAAATGCACGCCTCTGATTGGTTGCGTTCAAGCTGACCCAAAAGAGCTAAACGACGCATAGGACTACGATTATACGGTACCCCACAAGCCAATAAAAACACGGCAAAATCCCGGCCTTAAACACCGAACTTTCAAACATTTGTCAAGTTTCGGACACATTTTCAATTTCAAATCACATGGCCAGCCAACGGAAGCGACGGCGTTCTCGCTCGCGCTCGCATTCGGCGAGCAAGCGCCCTGCCTCCGACGTGCTCGACGAGGAGCAGCGTAAGGAGGCCGAGCGAGTGGCTGCCATCGCGCGCCGGGCGGAGGAACGGGCCGCGCAGCGCACATCCGAGAGCAAGGCGAAGGAACAACCGGAGAAGGCCACACCCAAGGATGCGGGCGAGCGGAAGCTGCCGCGGAAGATCGGAGGGACCTCGGCCATCACTGAAACGCCGCCGGCGAAGCCCACTTTCCGCTCTAAAGTGCAGCGCCAGAAAGACGCGCTCGAGAGACTCGAGAAGAAGCGGCTGGAGGTGGAGAAGCAGCGCAAGGAGGCGGAGGACGCGCGTCGCCAGTTCCTGCAGCGCCAGCGCAATGACAGGGAAAAAGAACGAGGTTCTCGGTCCAATGGAGATCGGTCACGTCGGGGGGAGAGAGGAAGAGACAGAGGAGACGCTCGACGAGCAACCGAAGCTTCTTCGTCGAAGAATGACGGCAAGCCGCCGCTGCTGGACCCTAATGAAGCCAAGACACTGCAGGCGCTCAAGGACCAATACCTGGGCAAAACAGTGAAGAAGAAAAAGGTGGTGAAAGCGAGTGAAAAGTTCTCTAAGATCTTCCAGTTCGACTGGGAGGCGTCAGAGGACACGAGCCAGGACCTGAACCCGCTGTACGCCAAGAAGATGGATGTGAATCTGCTCTTCGGACGTGGGTACCGAGCTGGTGTCGATATGCGCGAGCAGCGCAAGAAGAATTCGTTCCTGGAGGAGCTGAGCCACAAGCGCCAGAAGGAGCAGCAGCTCGCGGACGAGACGGATGGGAACCTCACCAAGGACGAGATCGAAGCGAGGAAGAGAGAGCGCGAGCATGCCCTGCGCAACATGCAGGCTCGCGAGCGCAACCTCATGCAGGAGATGGCTTCTCGCGAGGCCAAGACGATGGGCACACACTGGTCGGAGAAGTCGCTGGACGAGATGAAGGAGCGCGATTGGCGAATCTTCCGCGAGGACTTCGATATCACCCTCAAGGGCGGTCGCGCTCCCAACCCGCTGCGTAAATGGGATGAAGCTGGCAATATGCTGCCCGACGCAGTGTTCAAGGCTATCACAGAGATGGGCTTCGAGCGACCGTCGCCGATTCAGATGCAGGCCATTCCTATCGGCTTACAGAAGCGGGATATCATCGGTATTGCCGAGACGGGCTCGGGTAAGACTGCGGCGTTTGTGATCCCCATCATTGCGTACATCTACTCGCTGCCGCCTGCGATGGTTGCGCGGACCGGAGAGCAAGGTCCGCTGGCCCTGGTCATGGCTCCAACACGAGAGCTTGCTCTGCAGATTGAACAGGAAGCTATCAAGCTTTGCAAGTACACAAGTGTGGGGCTACCTGAGAAACTGAACCCCCTCCAGACGCTGTCCGTCGTGGGTGGCCAAAGCATCGAGGACCAGGGATTCCGTCTGCGCGAGGGAGTGGAGATTATCATCGGTACGCCTGGTCGACTGATGGATTGTCTCGAGAACCACTACCTGGTTCTGAACCAGTGCAACTACGTGGTGCTGGACGAGGCCGATCGTATGATTGATATGGGCTTCGAGCCTCAGGTGGTGGCTGTGCTGGAAAACATGGGCTCGCTGCTGAAATCTGAGAACGAGGAGGAGATGGAGCAGCAGCTCACTCTGGCTAACGGGGCCCAGTCGGAACTGCAGCACCGTCTTCGTGTTACTACCATGTTCAGTGCCACGATGCCTGTCGAAGTGGAGCGCCTAGCCAAGAGTTTCCTTCGGCACCCGTCGATCGTCAAGATTGGCGATGAGGACTCGGGCAAGAACAAGCGCATCGATCAACGCGTGGTGTTCATGAACCCGGGTAAGAAGCGCACGAAGCTGACAGAAGTGCTGCGCGACATCCTGAGCGCGCAGTCGGTGCCGATGCCCCGGTCGCGTAAGGAGAAGGTGATTGACGGCGCCAAGATCATCGTGTTCGTCAACATCAAGAAGGAGTGCGACTCGGTGGCCAAGTTTGTTTCGAATGAAGGCTTCCGCTGCACTATCCTGCACGGTGGCAAGACGCAGGACCAGCGTGAGGAGAGTCTCCGGATGTTCCGCGAAGGCTATTGCGATGTTCTGGTGGCAACCGACGTGGCTGGGCGTGGGCTGGATATCCCGGATGTGACGCACGTGGTGAACTTCGACCTGCCGTTGAAGATCCAGAACTACTCGCACCGCATCGGTCGTACAGGTCGTGCCGGCAAGGACGGTGTGGCCATCTCGTTCCTCACGGACGACGACGAGGAGATCATGTATGACCTCAAGCAATACCTCGTGTCTACAGAGATGCCCGTGCCGAACGAGCTGGCGAATCACCCGTCCGCGAAGGCTGCGCCGGGTGCTCGTGACGAGAAGGGCAACGTCATCGCGCGCTCCAAGCGCGACACGGTCATCTACGCCAAGTAAGCAGAGGCAGAGAGGAGATCCGCAAGAGGAACAGAGGGTCTTTCACCTTGTCACCGCGTCGTGGCTGGTTGCCGTTTGCTGCTTCGTTGTTTCTGTGGTTACCCTCACTTTGTCTCCATCTCGTCAGCTTCGCGGTCGAGTGGAAGCCCCCCTCCCCTTTATATATACTAGGTGATGCACGTGCCTAGCTGATCTCTATGGACACGCCGAGGTGGTGCGAGTCGCTGTCGTAGTGCCGCAGATCCATTTGCGCCGCTACGCGCGTCTTGAGGTTCTTGGACGTGCGCCACTCGAAAGCTCCGATCAAGATGCCGTCGCTGCCAATAGAGCTCGACACGGCTTCCGCCTCACTCAACTTGTACTTGCCCATGAGCCTCAGCGTGCGCTTGTCTTTCCTCCTGTCAAAGACAAACCTCGAGCTCAGCATTAACTCCGGCATGACCGTCTGCGTCAAGTCAAGCCGCACGAGCCGTCCTCCGTCATTCCTACCACCACGAGCAAAAACTCCATTAGCTCCTTCTCCGACCCCCCCCCTCCTCACTCCAGCACGTACACTTGCAGCAGAGCCAGCACATCGTCATGAGTATAACTCGTGGCCACATTGAGCGTGGTGAACCTGCCCAGTCTGTCACTATGGTCGAGTCCGACGTCATAGGCTCCAATGACCCCCATGGCCAGGTCGCCCAGTCTTCCCCCCATTGTGGCCTGCAGCGTAGGTCCATTAACTGCGTCGATCTTGGCTCCAGCGAAGAAGTTCTTGGTCTTATAGTCGGCTCCAATACGTGCGAACGAGGCCGGCGCCTTCTGCGTCGCAGACTCCTGAGCCTCCAGAGTGAACCGCAGACCCTGGCTGGCCTGCAGATGTGCCTGAAGCGCCAAGTGACGCGACGAGCTCACGCGCAAACTGGACGTGATGACGGAGTTGAGCTGCGACTCGCACACCAGCGCCGACTCGACGCTGCGCTTGACTGCGGCCTTGAAGAACGAGGCCAGCACACATGTCTGCAGCCCTAGCTTCGTGCCGCTTGGCGTGACGGTGTTGATCTCCAGCGCGTGGCGTGAGTGCGTGCTGGGTTCCAGGGGATCGTTCAGCCGCGTGCTCTCGGCCAGGAAGTCGGCGTACA
This sequence comes from Phytophthora pinifolia, assembly GCA_000500225.2. NCBI lineage: Eukaryota > Oomycota > Peronosporomycetes > Peronosporales > Peronosporaceae > Phytophthora > Phytophthora pinifolia. The sequence goes on along the minus strand of KV736351.1, from coordinate 11,856 downwards.
GGCTGCTGCTCAGACCCGCCATGATCGAGCGGTGGAGAGGTCCACAGTTAGACCTAACTGAAAAAGTCCCAAATGAACGGATTTAGGCGTATTTTGAACTCTTTACTGATTGCGACAAAATGTAGCCATCTGCTGAGCGGTACCGTACAGTTAGTTACATGTTGCTGCTCCGATACTTTAGCTGCTAAAGGGGGGAGAGTGCGGCGGGGAGAGAGACGCTGCTTCTGCGTTTGCGTCGGCGGCGTCGATGACTTCCCACGGCTCGGTCACGGATGCTGGCGGACTGCTGGCTTGCTGCTCTTCGTTGTGCGTCGGGCTCTGCCTGTCCTGCTCTGTGTCCTTGTCGTCGTCGTTGCTGTTGCTGCTCATCGCGACGTCGATATCGTTGAGGTTTTCAGGAGGACAATGGTCGGCTGGTTCACTGTCGTCCTTCCCAGCTTGTCCCGAGCCAGTAGTACTGCTGGACGTCGCCGTGGTCGCTCCGTCGGCTTCAGCAGACTCGCTGCCTTGTACACAATTCTCCTTCTCTTCTTCCTCCGTGTCGTCCTGCAGATCGATGACTTCAGTTGCATGGGGTGCTAAGACAGCAGGTGCAACATGCGTGTGCCGGGCGTTCAACCCTGCTGCTGCCGCGGCCATGTAGTCACGTGCGGACACGTGCATCGCACCCCCAGCTGGAGGAACGCCGCGCGGCGCCAGCACTCGCCTCGGGTCCGGCTCGACCCAATTGGGGCTTGGCGCTGACGCACGTGCCATTCCCCCGGACTGGCTGTTAAGGCGAACGACTGCGGCTGCATTCACATCGAACGGACGCACGTTCATGGTCGTCTCGACCAGCTTGTAGAACTGCAGCGCGCGGTTGAACTCCTCTGGTTCCATCTCCATCATTCGCTGGCTGATGCGTCTCCCCACTTCCTGCGCGCTCACGAACTTCTGCCAAGCACCTGGAGTGCCTATCACCTTCGCCCCATCCGAGTCCACGGACTGTGAGGCTTGTGGCGATTCCCGGTCATGTGAGGAAGCGAAAAAGTGCTTCGTCTTGGCCAATACCCAGCGCGGCTCAATGTCCTCCATAGGAATCACGCAGTCACACCGCACGATGCGCCGAATGTAAAACACGTGCCGGCAGGGCAAGTGATGGTTGACCATGAACGCACACGAGCATTGCCACCCGCGATCAGCCTCTACGCAGAACTCCTTTGACGGTTCGTCGCAGAAGATGTCGTTGGGCGACACTGCAGACACGAAGAACGAGCCGCGAGACGGCTCGCAGAACTGGTAGGCCCCGCGTGCAATAGCGTAGCGATACTGGGGGAATATCAGGCTGCAGACCGCGGGGCTCACGGTGGCGGCGAGAAGCCGCATCTCGGCGTCGTACTCTTCGTTGCTGTTGGTGCCGTGTCGAGCGCCAGGACTGCTTGCGCCTTGGACGGCGCTGTCAAGATTCTGGATGAACGCGCGCTCCACCACTGCTTGATAATAGCGGATCGCAGCCACCGTCTCGTCCAGCCCAAACTCCTGCTTGCCAGCAGCGAAGATCCCTTTCCACGTCGGCGCAAACTGATCGTCATTTTCCGACATGCTGAAGGTTGTAACGCCCTCCCGAGCGAACGTTGTCCAGCGATCGCGACACGAATCCCATTTCTGCAGGAAGTAGGTGAAGAACGAGTGCTGTTTCGAGCCCAGCACTTCCACCATCATGGCAATATTCGCGCCGTACACAACCGAAGTGGGGGCGTAAACCAGCAACTGCGCGATGCCTGTCAGGCGGTCTCGGTGCCACGACGTCAGGTCCTGGCCGTGCTCGGCGATCGCTTTGTGAAGAGCACGCACCACGTGGAACTGAGAGTAGAGCACGCGGGCCGCCGGAAAGCCAGCGTGTAACTCCTTCAACTCGGGCAAATCCCCGTTGGGTACGATGAGAGCGCGGACGCGAGGATGCCGAGCGTTGTTAGCCTTGAATTGATCAAGTGCGACGCGCAGCGTCTCCAACCGGTCGCTTTCCACGATGGCGTGCTGCACGTACTGCCAGTTGCCTAAAGTGTCGTGGGCCATGAGCGAGAAAACGCGGTAGTTCGAGTCCGACGCCCCCTCCTTTGGCGCAGGCATAGCATCTACACGCAGCACCTCCGGGAAAGCCTCGAAAACCTTGCGCATAAGCTTCGTCTGGAGCGTAATGCTGGACAAGACCTTCTACACTCCGCACATGAACAACAATCCAAGCACAACTGTGTCAGCTGGGGAACTACGCTTCCACCCGGCATAGCAAAACAACGGACCTCATCATCCACGAAGATCTTGGCGGCGTTGCCCTCCTGCGCGGCGAACTCGTTCACATACGCCGCGAGACGTTCCTCCACGGATTGCAGGCCTCCAGGCTGCAGCGATCGCGTACGCTTCACTCGCTCAAGAAAGTTGCGCACGTCCGCCATGGTAGGCACGCGCGACGCTGCAGCAGCCTCCGCCTGCCTCGCAGCAGCTTCCGACATTTCATACACGCTGTGATTCGGCGGGCGACCGACACGGCGGCGCTTCGTTCCCTGCTCCTCCTCCTGAGTCGACGATGCTGCAGACTGCGGTGCTCTCGCGAAGGACACGTTCTCCCCGATCGGGTGGTTGTGCTGCAGGTTAACTTTCGTCACGCGGATGCGGTACTTGCCGTCCTCACACAGCTGCAGCGTCGCGTTCACCTGCAAATAAAAGCACTGAGTTAAATAAAGTAGCTTTCACAGTACTCGTATAGCCTTACCCTGGCCTGGCACTCGGACGGCTGCACGCCATTCCAGCGCGCACTCGAACGGGCCGCATGACCCCGTAGCTTGTGCGAGCACTGCAGCATGCGCGCGTAGTCCAGGAAACTCTCGGGCAGCATCTTGGACGGAAGCGTGCGGCCTGCACCGGCGGCGGCAATGAGCACCTGGTTGCGCGTCTTGACGGACGTAGCGGTGCGGCGGCTGAAGGTCTAAAGGGGGGTGGCACAGTTAGAGGGGGTTGAGCAACAAGGAGAGGGGGAGGAGGGTAGCGTACCTGGTCTGTCTTCTGCTGGTACTCCTCCATGTATGAGAAAAACTCGTCCCACGACGAGAACTCGCGGCGCTCCATGGGCGGCGCCGCATACAGCCGGCTGGACTCGGCCATCGCTTTCCCGTTTTGATTTGGGAACTGTCTGAATATGTATGACTTAGGAACGTTCGAAGTCAGTACATACATGTTCAGGTACCGCTCAAGCAACATTCGTTTAACAAGAATCGGGTAGCACACATAGGCTATGTATAACACACTAAATTAAGGGTAATTTTAAATTTCCCTTAATTTATAAATGGCGGGTGTTCAGACCTGTACATGTTCCAGGTAGGATCCGGGATTGGTACAGGATTATTCAAAACCTCCATTTCCCGATTTAGCCATACGGGGAAGATACGTCTGAGGACGAGGAAGATATGAAAGATACTTCCCACCCACGTTCCAGGATTTAAACGTGGATAGCGTTTTCCGAATGTATGTATGAACGTCGAAGTATCAAATGAAATGAAGCATTGGATTCAAGGATAGCAAAAACTGATAGCGGTGTGCCCACGACACCATCCTATGGGTCTGAAGGTTGCGCCGTAGGTACGCTTTCATTGTTCTCTTTCGTTTCAAAATCATCAGCGGTGGACTGCACTTCCCGCTCGCTTCGTCGTCTCTGCGTTCGTGGTCTCTCCGTTATATGTAGCATGAACCAATGTCTGGTCGGCGTTGTCGTCTGAATCGCCAGAGAACTCATCGCCACTTACCCCCACACCTCCAGTGTCCTCTTCCTCTACTTCATGTTCTTTATCGTCCTCTTCTGCCTCTTCATGTTCTTCGTCGTCAGCTTCTCTTTGCTCGCACTCATCTTCCGTACCAGAGTCAAGGGGGCAAGTGCCCGGCCCACTTCGACGAAAACCAGGTCGTGGCATGTCCTCTCTAGATTCGCACTGGGCTTGATCCACTAGCCGTTGACTGCGACGAATTCCAGGCATCACATGCGGTAGGGGGTGTTTCACTGTGGCATGAACAGGTGCAAGGTGAAACCACTGAGCATTACGTTACATAGTGGGCTGAACGTGCCAGTGCGGCGCTGTTGCGTAGCGACTGTGGCGCGGAGTGTCCTCCGCGGCGCTGTGGACGCTGTGGGGTGGCGAGGGTGCCGAGTGAACAGCGCGGAGGCGTGGACTGCAGCGCGCTCGGGGCTGCCTGCCGTTTAGTTCTTCCCGTTCTGAGAATGAACACTTTTCTCTGTCTCCCGCTAAAATGAAATTTACTCGAAACTTCGGTACTGGATAATCCCGGAACTTAATCGCGGACCAATCCTGTGATATTGATTAGAAGTAATTCTGGGTTCGAACAGCGCCGATAATAAATACACCAAATTACTAATTTGGTTCGCGAGGTGATGTTGCTTTTTCACCAAATTAGTAATTTGGTATATAAGCAACATCACCTCCGGTCACCGCTGCGGCAACCCACGACGCCCCCACAACTGGCCTGAGCGTCTTCCATCACATCTGTGGAGCGCACCTACGGTGGACGCCTTCCTCAAGATGAAGACCGCCGCTGATGGTGCCGTCGAGATGCAAGCTCGACACCTGCACAGTATTGCACGCATGCTATGCAGAAATACTGCTAAAAGTCTGGTAAAGATCATCGACGGAAGCGTCCCAGCGCGTCTTCCGGAGCCACCATACGCGGGGATGCGGAAAGGGTGCGGAGCGAAGCGTCGGAGGAGAAAACGTTGCGCAAGCGGAAAATTTGCCACCGAGCCGGTTTTGTTTTCGCTCTCCAGATGCCGAGACACCGGATTTCCAGCACGGCGGTGACACCTCTGCGGGAGTTGCCGCGGTGCCCGCTGGCGCTCTGACCTTAAGTCCGGTATGGCCATACATTCATACAGCTACCAGTATGGGTCGACCATACAGCCATCAGCTATGCAATATACAGTCTTGGTCGACCATCGCGGCTATACAGCCGGTACAAATATTACCTCTATGAGGCGAGTTGCCTTCGCCGCCTCGACCGGATCAGGTTGCTCTCGTGGATCCTAGTGAGGAAGCGATTTTTGGTGGCATGCCTTCACGGCTAGTCGGTGCGTTACCCCCGGTGAGCTTCATACCAGGTCACCAGCCTCCATATAGCACGACTAGGGCTTTGTAGCAAAGCCATTTTGAGGAAGATCTCCGATACAAATACAGACATATATATGTATGGTATCATCTATTACGATATGTATTGGGATGCTGTTGGTTGGTGTATCTAGTATCTGGATGCTGTATCTGA
>KV736345.1:3909-22344 GCA_000500225.2 Phytophthora pinifolia | reverse complement strand
ATTGAATCTCATTATGTTTGATGGGTAGATCGATTGGCGGATTCAACCAATCGATCCTGGAAATTTTGAATCGAACTCACAATACAGTACTGTAGTAGATCTTAGATAGTTCGTCAGGTCACTACTCCCTTCTCGGAGCGGCTCCGGATCCACGGCAGCTCAGCCAGTACGCCTGGAATCTCCGGTGGTGCTGCGCCTTACGCTGGTCCCCTTGATCTCCCTTCCTAGGCGAAGCGTCGTCCCCCAGATATGCCCGCGCCTCGCCGTCAAAGCGTATCCCAGGGACTCGCACTGAGCGTCCTTGGTTCGACCGCCGAGTTGTCCCTGCCTGGTTCTCAGCGTGGAGGCCAGTGGCCTCCACGTTCTTGTCCAAAGCATTCAGGGTGCACCCGCGTCTTCCGCTTTAGCGCCCCCGAGAGCAACGCCACTGCGCCGCTCCCCGGGAGGGAGTCACCCCAACCTATTACAGGATCCTGATCCGAAATGTACATGTAGCTTAACACGTTGTGACGTTGCAAGCGCTGGTGAGTATTGCGAGCAGCTATTCGTTGGAACTCTTCGCGCTATACACTCGCACCTCTGAAACCACCTGGGCACAGCTCTGCTCAGTGAGTAACGCGTGAGGATCTGCATGCTATAATACCCTATTGCACTGCGTTGGTTGACCAACTTAGGCACAGCCATGTCATCCCAAGCAGAAACATTCAGATTTTCGGTGCCCTAGATTCGGATCTTACATGATTGTGCGATGCTCCGGATGTAGCTTTTCAGATTCGGCGACATCCGCCCATCACCTCGCCAAATAATCCGTCACATTTTGACCGAGCGACTGGCCGAACGCCACCGGAGTTGGCACCTCGAAGCGTGGCTCGAAGCCGCGCTGCACAGCTACACCGGCGCGCGGTTAAAGGACTGCCCTTCAGAGATCGGAAGGGGGGGCTGACATATTGCGCGATCACTTTCGCTGGTCTACGTCTAGGAGCTGCGGCGTAGAACCGACCACGCAGGGCTCTGCGTTTGCATTCATGCTTGCCGGTGCAGTGTGACATATGACGAGGTCTTTCAACCATTTGCGCAAACAAAGGAAAATGCTGCTGGTTGTTGAGCTCGCTCTCCAGTCATAGCACCGGCACCGGCACGCTGTCCCTCCGCGGCAACCCTCATTGCCCATTTTACTGTCTTAGCACAAATGGCAGCTCCCTCTTCTTCGGCGGCGCGTTCCGCCTTCTTCACGGTCGAGGACGCCAAGATCGCGTTCAACATCTTCTGCTGCATCTGCGGTATCGGCTCGCTCGGCATGCCGTCCAACTACGCCCGCGCTGGCTGGGGCTACGCGACCATTGCGTTGCTTTTCATGGCGTTCTCCAATATCTACGCGACTGTGTTACTGTCCAAAGTGCTTCTCGTGGCCCCGGCCTCAGTGAGGACTTACGGCGACCTCGGCGAGTGGGTCGCTGGCAAGTTGGGGCGTTACTTCGTGGTGGTCTCCCACATGGGCGTGTGCTTGCTCGCGCCGTGCGCATTCCTCGTTCTCGGCGGCACGTTGCTGGACGTGCTGTTCCCCGACTCGTTCAGCCAGACCGTGTGGATCATTTTCATGTCGGTGCTGGTCATCCCTGTCGCCCTGATCCCGACGCTGAAGGAGAGCGCGAGCATGGCTGTGGCTGGATGCCTCGGCACGATCATCGCTGACATCATCGGCGTTGCGATTCTGTTCCACGAGGAGCGCGGACACCCGACCCCCCCGACTCCCGATGTAACTTTCCACCAGGCGCTGACCACGTTTGGTAACCTGTCGCTCGCGTATGCCGCCGCTATCGTGATCCCCGACCTGCAGCGCCAGCACTCGCAGCCCGAACGCATGCCCCGTGTCATCGTTGTCAGTCTTGGCCTTGCGTCGGCCTTCTTTCTGGCCATCGCTATCACCGGCTACCTTGCGGGTGGATGCCAGCTGTCGGGCAACTTGCTCTTCTCTATTGTGAACACCTCCGACCCGTACAACACGACGACGCTGGGTTTCACTGCTGACCGTGGCGCTGTGGTTATGTCGTACCTGTTCATGCAGCTTCACCTGTCGATCGCCTTCTCAACGATCCTGCACCCAGCGTTCTACATGGCGGAGCGCCTCGTGCTGGGAATGCACAAGGTTGACCCCCTGGACACCGACATCGAGGAGCGTGAGATTGAGATTGAGGAGAAGATGTCGTACCTCGCTGCGTCGTCGCCCATTCCCGACCTGGAGAGCAACGACCGCACGGCTCAGGAGCAGTGCTCGACGCGCTTGTCGGCGGCCAAGAGAGAAGATGACCTCTTGGAGTACAAGGGCGGGGTTAACGTCATGCGCTACATCCTCGTGCGTATCACTTTGATTGCGATTCTGGCTGTGGCCTCTATTCTGCTGCGCGACCACTTCCTCGACCTGGTGGACTTCACGGGCGCCACTGCCATTACCGTGTGCAGTCTTATCCTACCGCTGATCTTTTACGTTAAGGTCTTCTGGAGGAAGATTCCGCTGTGGGAGAAGGCTGTCTGCATCACGATCGCCACAGTCTGTGGAGTCGTTGGCTGCTACGTTATGATCTACGCTGGTAAGAACCTGTTCAACCCGGACGACAACAGCGCCACGTTCCCGTACTGCTCCGCTGAGTACCAAGACGAGCCGTACTACGTAAGGAATAGTACGGCGGTGAACTGATTGGGGCAGCCAGCATCATGTATTATCCGGATCTACGACTGTAATATCACGTACACCTCCAAAATACATCGTCTTGTGTTTCGTGTGCATTCCCTGCCTATAGCGAACATCGAAAGCTCAACGTGAAAGGCACGATCATGTAGCACAGTAACGGTCATCGTGCTGTGAACAATTGGGGGCAAAGGCACGATCATGTAGCACAGTAACGGTCATCGTGCTGTGAACAATTGGGGGCAAAGGCACGATTCATGTAGCACAGTAAACATCCGTGTGCGGGGTTAAACCCAGGGCCTAGCACTGCCGTTCTACCAAGCGGAGGTGCGCTTGCGCGCCGCAGCGGGCTGAGGAAGCGAGAGGCTAAGGGTTTTCGGGAGCTCGTCATAATAGCACGGAGTACTTTCATGCCCATGGCCTGTTTATGATCAAACCGAAAGGGTTAAAAAACAATTTCTACATAAGCTTAGATGAATACTTCGAAGTATATGTACAGTGTATTAGTAGTCTCTTGGCAGGTATCAGTTCATTTGGATAATTGTAAATCTTTTCGATAGAAGCTGCTACACATGAGCGAAGTTTTTGTCGAGTGTGGGCGCTATCACATCTAGGTACTGAGCGCTTTCAAGATGGAAGAGGTCACATAGCGTCCGAGAGCTCATTCCTTGAAATTTGCTGCCTTTCCGGTTGAGATGAGGTCGCCCAGCTACGTTCGGGTCTCGAGTCATGGCTGAATTATCAGCTGCGTTACTTTGGACCGCTTCAGTAAGCCACGTCGAGGGGGCTAGCAAGTGGCGTGGAGGCAGATATGAATTATCGCGGGTGATGCTGAAGCCCTCCTCCTCCACCTCATTCAACACACTTTGCAGAAGAAGCGGGTGATGATGCACCAACATCGCGTGCTCAGTATATTGACTTTCAGATAACACATCAGTCTGCGCTAGAGCCACCAGCTTAAGCAACTGGGCGTACTCGATTTGCATCTCCTTCAGCTCAAACAACAGCCTGGCGACGCTGTTGAATCGAAAAGTTGACAGGTGTAAGCCAAAGGCTCGCAGCACCACTCGCACCTTTTCAACATCAAGGGTTCCTGACCGACTCCGATCATGAGCCTGAAATTTCTGCCGAAGGTCTCCAATTGACAACCTCTTCGCTTGCATGCTGCCCCATAATAACACGGCGAACTCAGCACGTAACTCCACAATCTCACGGAAATGATTCACAACTTCACTTAGAGTGATTCCATCCACTTGATAAATGCTGCTGACCAGGACGAAGTTTCGAAATATCTGCGGCTGCAATACGATCGTATTCAGAGCGAGAGGCAGCGGAATCGCTAGCACCTCAAGTAGTCCTAAGTCAGAGTAGATGATTCCAAGCTGGTAGGCCACGCACTGTACTACCAGCGCAAGATAGAACCCGTTGAGCATCAACAGCATCATCACCATGAAGTGCCATGATTTTCGTGAAAACCAGCGAATCTCGATTGCTGCGGCCGCCTCAGACTTCCCACTGAACTTGATTTCACTACGGTGATGCTTGCTTTGCATCGGAGTTTCGTATGCTTCTTGAACTTTTTGCATGATCACAAGCGCTCTGCCTGCGTCTTCTTGTGTCCACGCCCGTGCTTCCTCGCACGCAATGGATCTGAGATGGCTCTCCAACGTGGCTGGGGTTGTTGACATCCCAGCGGCTTTCAGTAAGCGATGAACGTACGAGCGGAAGTAAACGAAGACGACAACGTGGAGCGCCAGCAGTGCCCAGGAGAATCCAATCAGCACAAAAACGAGACCCCGACGCCTTGTCAATGCCGGCTCGCCGTGATTTAGAGCTCTAGTGATTCCCTCTAAGCCCCAAGCCACTACGAGCAACAATGCCCACATCGGCGCACTCACGTCGGTCATGTGGGTGATCTGGTTGTTCTGAGCTTGGCGAAGATACTTGGCGAACGGAAAGAGCTGTGGTAGCTCGAAGCGACTGAGGAACAAGTGGCGCAGCAAGCGCAAATGAACCATCTCCCGCATATCTCGTGTCCGATTGAAAACTGGGGAGGCCACCATATCCGCCAGGTCTTCGGTGAGAAGCAGCTCAGTGCGATCCGCTTGGATGTTTTGTTTACGCAGCGCGAGGAAAATACAGACTGCCTGCGCGATGAGCGCCAGCGCGAGGATGAAGATGGTCAGGTCTGCGACCTGGAATGCAGTCATGGTAGCGCTGTTGCCGTCCACGCTTGGAGCTTCCTTGGCTAGTTTGAGGCCGAGGCCGATGAGACCGAGGATCATGAGCTCGCGGTACGCCTTGCTCAGCAACTGCTGATATTTAGCGGATACGGCGGCGCGCCGCTCCAAGTGGTGCAGCGCGCGCTCGAACAGCAGCAGACACACCACTAGGATGCTCAGATGTAGCAGCACACGCCACAACTCGACGACGTCGCCTACCCGGAAGAGCGACGTGCCACCCATGCTGTCGGCAGCGACTCCACAATTCGAGAATAATCGCTGGGGCCAAATTTAGCGGTAGTTGCACGAATCTGCCGGACTGCCAGTACAGCAGTAGTCACCCGGATGCAACTAAAGTGATATATACATTCATTCCTTCTCAATCAATTATCGTTGCTGAAGTTGTTCACAGAAAGAACCTAGGACTCGTGCTCGGCCGTGTAGTTGTAATAAACCTTGTTCTCGTACTCGGAATCGCAGTAGGGGAACTCCGTGTCGTCATTCGTCGGGGTGAAGAGGCTCTTGCCAGTTGTGTACGTCACGTAGCAGCCAAGCACAGTACACACCACGACCACAACGATAGCAGCGGTCTTCTCGTACACGGGGACGCTTCTCCACGCCTTCATGAGGTAAAAGATAATCGGCAGCAGGATGCAGTTCGTCGTGATGCACGACGCGCCAATGAAATCGGAGAAGTCAGAAAAGTGATCCTGGAAAATGATCGAGAGCACGACCAAGATCACCACGATAACGACGCGCAGTACGATGTACTTGATGGTATTCACTCCACCACGGTACTCCGCTGCTTCAGCCTCGGCGTCGTCCTTGAACTCGCGCTCGTTGTCGACAGCAGACACGTAAGACATCTTGGAGCTGCGGCGAGACTCTGTCTGAACAATCCCGGGCGTGGCGGACTCAGCGTAGCTGAGACCGGTCTCCATGTCCGGTGTTACCTTCTTGTGCATGCCCAGGGCCAAGCGCTCGGAGATGTAGAACGCTGGGTTGATCAGCACGGAGAACGCAACCGTAATGTGCAGCTGCATGAACAGATAGGCCAGCACCACAGCACCCCAGCTCGGCTTGAAACCCAGCGTCGTCATTCCTGTGTCCTTATTCGGGTAGATCGTGAAGAGCAAGTTGCCCGAGATCTGGCAGCCTACGGCCGAGTATGCCGTACTAGCCAGGATCAGGAAAAGGCACGAGATGAAGCTCACCGTGACCAGAACGATGCGAGGCATGCGGGTCGGGTCACTGTGCTGGCGCTGCAAGTCGGGGATGACGATACCAGCTCCGTATGCCAACGCCAGGTTGCCGAAGCAGCCAAGAACCTGCGAGATCTTGAGATCGGGCGACGGCACACTCGGGTGGCCGCGCATGCCGTACATTACTACAGCCACACCGATCACGTCCGCGATAACGGTTCCCAGGCACCCGGCGAAGGCGGCCCCAGCTCCCTCCTTGAGAGTGGGGATGAGGCACACGGGCAGCACCATGAGCGCCATGAGGATGATCCACACCGTGGCGCTGAACGCGTCCGGGAAGAGACCTTTGAGCAGCGAGCCACCGAGCACCAGGAAGACGCACGGGATGAGGAGACACGAGCCCATTTGTGAGACGACAGAGAGCCAGCGGCCGGTCTTGCCCATACTCCACTCGCCCAGGTCTCCGAAGGTCTTGACAGACTTGGGGGCGAGCAGCATCACCTGGGACATCTTGACGGACGCGTAGATGTTGGCGAAGGCCATGAAGGCCATGGCGACGACTGCGATGACGGGGCCGGAGCGTGAGAAGTTGCCGGGCATTCCGAGCGTACCGATACCGTACATCCCACAGAATAGACTGAAGGACGTCTTTGCGTCTTCGAGCGTGTAGAACGGCATCTTGGGGCTTGAGCAGAGGTGATTCGAGCAGGATGAGGCAAAAAGCGAAATGGCAGATCAAAACACGGCGGCGCAGTGACTTGAGCCGGACGAAAACAAAAGCGGAATGGTAGATGAAGGCCGCATTATGGGAGTTCACCCCAGCATCGTGGACGGCGCCGGCTCGCAAGGTGAGGTCCGGTCTCAGCATGCTGTGTTGCACCTGCGTGGTGATGGGCGAATCGTCCAACTAGCAAAAATACATACATAGCCGGACGATTTCATGGCTTCGATGCACTGTACCAGTACAGAAGTGACGAAGTACTCAGCTCCAAGGGCCGCGTGCGTCCACGAGCTCAGCAGCCCTGCCCGAGCCAGTTCTCCCTCCGGGTCTGAACATGAAGAGAGAGATCCAGACCCCTTCCCTTGCTCATCTGCGTTGGAGCTTCAAGCGAGTTAATAGCCACGTCCAATCACTGGTTGAACATTAACTCGTTATCAAGTGAAGGCTGATTGGCCCCGTCACCCTGTGACGACCTCGACGTCACGTCTTTTATCATCGTTGTTGGGCGCTCAAGTTCCGGCGCCGGCAAGAGCCTCTCCGTTTCCTTCGCACAGGACGGCGTCAGCTGGTAGTACATGTACGCTGCGCACGGCGATCGTTTGGCACCGGCTGACGGTATCAGGCAGACACGTTGAAGCGCCAGTGCTGCAAATCGTTTTCGACACGGCATTGCCCCCCCCCCCGTCATCGCGGCTGCAGTGGAAACATACATACTCGTCTCGAATACGACAGGTATTGTGCTGTACGAACACTGCTGTCTGCGCTCCCGAATCGTTCAATGCATGCTGCATGCTGCACTGTAAAAAAGCAAAAAGCCCGGCGGCATCGGTGGTGCTATACAGTACATGACACACAGGTATTAATAGTGCAGCCACTCTCGTCTCATCAAGTCGCGTCCAATTTGATTAGACGAGTTCTCGTACAGTAATGTGCGTCGATAAGCAACCTCTGATATGGATCGAGGCATGAAGCCTTCAAATTAGCCTTACATATCCTTCATTGAAGGATATGTAAGGCTAATTTTATGTCAGAGACGAGACAGCACTGCTTTAGTTAAGAATGAACGAGAGGCTGCCAAATTGGAATGCAACCAGCAATTTTGGATCGTGCTGGACGATATGTTGCTCCACGCAGACTCGCACCACTTCATTGCAGTCAGGAGGTCTATCTGATAGGCATAATCTTCAGTATCACCTATATAGCCGAGCGCGTGCATCATCTTCTTGCTCAATATCTGCGGATCTGCAGAGCAGGGTTGGTCGCCAATATTCAAATTACTGTACATGAGCGAAGCTCCAATTGGCGGAATGTTGTGACGTGGACCAATCGCATTGACGCTTCGCCTTCAACATAACAAATGTCATTACACTGCTTGCCTCGGCGGCTTGCCCTTTCTCATCTGATTATAGTCTATTACGGGTTATGTGCTGACACCCCGTTGCTTATTGACGCACATTACTGTACCGTCTTACCCGCAAAATAAATAAAACAGATGTTTTAGACGTTTCGTTAACTAACGCAGTATTTAACACTGGAATAGGAAAGCAAGTCCGCGAACTGGTATTTACCGGTTGCGGGCTTGCAGCAGTGTGTTTACCGGTTGTGGACTTAATCGCCATATGTTAGATGATGACAGTTTGTGTCATACAGTAAATCAAATTGTGTCGTTTAGTCTAACGTTTCACTGACTAGAGCATACGATTTGTCATTTCGCAATTCAAGCTGGCGAATCCGAAGTGGTGTGACATACGCTGATTTGTGGTTGACAAGGATTTCACGGAAATTGGAGTCGTGCGGTGGAGTTTCCAGATGCGAGAATTTTGCTGTGCCAATTCCATGCCGTGAAGTATATTCAAGAGCGCATCGGGAAGACGGAGTACGGACTTAATGCTGTGCAGCGGAACCGTCTGAAGCCTGTGATTAGTCTCATCGTGGAGGCGAAATCGGGCGAGGAATACGAATAGTGCTTCGAATTCATGCGCTCTGAGCTGGGTGTCCCCGGGGAGAACGACCAGGCTGGGACTGATGCCACTGTCCCTGCGTGTTGGGGTTATTTCGTGGATAACTGGCACAACTGCCTCGAAATTTGGTGCTCCTATCTTCGCGATAACGCGGTTCATCTTGGAAACAACACGAACAACAGACTCGAGTCGTCCTGGCAAAATATCAAGATGCTCGTTAACGTCGGGATTGATGAGAAACTCGTAAGCCTAAAGCCAGACGCACCATTGACGAACGTGGAGGGCAATATAGTTGGAGCAGTGTGGCTCGACCAGAACCATGGTGTGCTCTGTACATCAGCAAGAAGAACTGGACGTACACCATCATGGATCCTTGAAACGACAAAGTTTCGATCGACAAAGTGGAGAGCTTTTTTCGGGACGTCTTCCATCCCCGTTTCAACCAAGACAAGAGAGGGAAGCGGAAAATTAGTCTCGAATACCAGCAAATGAACGGAAGTAGCTGCGGAATCTGGGTGCTAACGTTCATCAAGAGCTATCTGATCAAGACGTACGATGCTCCAGGAGACGTCGAGTACCTCAGGTATAGGTACCTGTTGAAAGTCCTGCTTGCATAAGCCACTTGAATAGATGTCCCCTTTCTTTTCTGTGCCGGCTCGTGTCAGCGTAGACAACTCTGGTGTCTGGTGCTTCTCACACTGATGTTGCTCTCACCCGATGCGTTTTAGTTTGCTCATGGCGATCTTGACCTTTCGGCTTACTGTGTGAACCACACTATTATGATGCTGGAAATTTGTGCTACAAGTCTGCCTTGACCTCGCGGCTTGCTATGTGCCATACAATTATACGTCCGTCAATCAAAATAACGTTGCTTTACGCATCCTCTTGTATATTGGCCCATCCTATTATCGTTCCATATCGACGTTTCTGTGTAGTCTCTGGGACTTGCTCTCCAGGAGGTGGGGGTGGCAGAGCCACCGGCATCGAGGAAGAGCGAAGCCATCCAGCAGGGCGTCCCGCGCCTACTGGGAGTCGTCGTTTTCCGACTCCGTAGATTCAGCCATGTTGAGAGACCGAGTGGCCTTGCCACGACCCGCCTTCCGCGGGTTCGTCGGGCAGTTCCGACGGAAGTGACCTAGCAGGTTACAACCGAAACAGCGACCACTCGCGCGCTGGTTCCGCTGGGGATGAGCCGCCTCGCTTAAGATATCTCCGTGGGAGTCGGTCCTTCCATGGGTTCCGAACCACCCGTATACCCTTGCGCAGAGCGCACGCAGTGGTCTTCCATCATGGCGATGTGGACCGCGTCGTTGAGAGACTTCGGCTGTCTGCAAACGAGCTCGGTGCGCACCGCGCCCGGACGCACGTCGTCCATGAACACCATCACCTTGACGTCCTCGGAGAGAGGGGCCGGCCATTGCGGCCTCGAGATTCTGCAGCTCCATGACATAGTCTTGAAGCGATCGCTTTCCTTGCTTGCATCGCAAGAACAGGGAGCGATAGCGATAGGCCACGTTGTTCAGCAGGAATGTCGAGCGAAGCTCTTGCTACATGAACGACCACAAGGTAAAGTACCCCGGGGATAACATCTCTCGGGCCATCGCCCAAGCACGAGCCCTGCCTCCCAGGTTGGAGAGTTCACTTGCACTCGCGACTCGTAGATTTGCTCAGCGCTAAGCGATCTCGATCTCACAAATCCAGAATACAAGACCGTCGGACTCCTTGCCATCAAACGTCGGTACCGACATCTTGACCGGCTTAGTACTGCCTTGCCGCGGAGCGAATGGAGCGGAAACCGTCGAGTCCGCCTGCGCCGTGCTTTGAACTTCAGCTCGCATGGTAGCACGAGCGGCTTCCTGCGCAGCAGCGCTCACGTGAGCAATCAGCGACGACTCGAACTTGTCGAAGCGTTCCACGGGCGCCCTTTAGGTAACCTGGGGAATCCAGTGAAAGCTGCCTCGCCGAGGAGGCTGACCATCTTCTCCAGAGTGGCCCAGTGGGCGTCTGAGATATGAGGAAAGTCCTGCCGGGACGGCAGCGAGTCATCCATACTCAGAGAGATCTTGATTGTAGAAACCGCGCCGTTCGCGGGAGTGACTACAAGTGCTACCTGGTGTGACGGGGGTCACACTCACCTTAGCCTTTGAGGAAGCATTAACGCGCTAACCACTGTAGCGAGTCCTGTTGTCTTGCCCGGCTTGTTGGGCACATCGTATCGCCCGGCACTCTGCGGCCCGTTCGTGTAGTTCTTGTTCACGCACTTGTACACCTTCTGGCAGACGGCAACCACGGTGTTGCCGCGCCGGATCGCTCGCTTCGTGCTAGCGATCCTATTTATTAATAGACAGCTCTCGCTTTCTCACTGACTCGCTCCGGTTCCTACTCGCGTCTACCTACAGCTAGTGCCGACCTCGCCGCGTGCGGTGATGTCTCGTGCGAGCTTTTGGCTCCGCAGTCCGTGCCATTGCAGTCAACAGGTCGCTCACACTGTACGTTACCTCCACTCGTCCGTCGCCGTAGTACACTCTGTTGCGATCTGCGACCACTCACGCTATACGGGGTACGGCACGATCCACTTACGCTGAGCTTGCTCGTCCTTCGCTGCTGTAGCACGAGGCCGCCGGATCAATTCGGCAGCACGTCTCCGTCGTCCCTCGTCCTTGCTTCTCGCGCACTCGTTCGTCTCTTACTCGCCACGTTCTGCGGTGCTTGTGCTCTTCGCCGCAAGTTGTGAAGTGCCGTGCCGACCTCTCGTTCCCGCCGGCACTTCGAGCTCCCGCTGGATTCCCGGCTCCGTGCCTGATACAGCATCCCACGGAACTGCTCCCGACCTGTCGAGTCGACCAGCCCAGCTCGGCCTCTCATCCGCTCGTACGCGCGGGGCGACCGTCCATTGGCCCGCTGCCCGCCGCACGCCATTCCTGGATCTTGGGTACACTTCCCACTCAGCTGGATGCACACCTTGGTCGACTGTACCCATCCACCAGGGTCTTCGACGGGGCCATATAGCCTGTCGCTGCGCGGCATTGGTGATCCCGCACAACATTCATTACACCACAACAGACGCCTGGCGTCCTTGTTGTAAGTGTTGGAGGGCCTGGCCTTCCAGTCGTTCCGTGATACCGAGAATCGAACGACTTAAACACTTTCGGGATAGAGTTAAACTGAGTATTTATTACGCTGCTCATAAGTGTCTACTTACTGTAAACTGACTAATTAATGCACCTTCGAAGTAACCCGTTTCTCAATGGTTGGCTCTCAAGCCAAGTCGCGTCCTATGTTTGAATCGTACTTAAGCTGAACATGTGTGTGCCACACCATGTAGTCATGGACCTTCACTCTGATGGATGCCCCGTTACATGCCGGGCTCGAAGAAGAGCCTGCGAAAGTTGCGAAATGCACTAGGAGCAAAGAGAGACAATTGCTCCAGTTGGCGGGTCAAACCACGTCAACAGAAAGGACTTTGAGAATACCAGGTGGCCTCCTCTAAGTGGGGGGATGTAACGGGACACAAACGAATGTGTGTGCCGTTGCATAGGGATTGACGAGGCGTCAATCCCATTGACCGAAAAGGTCCCGTCCGTATTAAGTACGGACCTACGTAGTTACATATGCCTATTTGGGGTACGATAAACCCGTTATCCTCTGAGCCAACCATTGGTCAGTTGATTAGGTTTCATTATAGGAGTCGTCTAGTTTGTATTGCAGGCCAACCTATAAATATATTCAGTCTTAAACTTACCCTCTATTTGGTTAACCGTCCCCTGAGACCAGGGACTAGTTAACTGGAAGTATTGCATACTTCCCGCACTTCCTCTGTGCAAGGTGCTGTTTGCCCCGTCACAACAAACGACGTGCCTGCGGATGATGTCGTGTTTTCATCCAGCAAGCACACTGCCTGATTGAAAAGCACGGAATCAAAGCGCAGAACGTGATCAACATGGATCAAGTTCCTCGGTATATTGCAACCGAGCCGAAGTCCACGATCACTACGCGCGGGTCGCGGGATGCCCTACTGCGTCAGGGGGCTCAAATCATAATCGCTTTACTGCCACTTTCACTATCACTGGTGAGGGCAAGTCCCTGAGACCTCATCTAATCTTTTCCAAGCTGAAAAAGAAGCCCAGCGTCCTCCTGGGGCTTTAGTGGACGTGAACCAGACCGGTATGTGGAACGACGACTTGCTACTTGCGCATGCAGAACCGTGGTGTGTGGTAAGATCGAGATTCAGCTGTATCGTGAGCCCGTGCTGTACCATATCCTCCAACGGCTACCACGTCAAGTTGGCGGCGAAACGGCTGGAACGGCACAACGTCTTCGTGATATTGCAGCCTTTGGACGTCGCGATCAATCGCAGCTATCAGGAGTAAGGTTTGACGAGTACATTGGTCATGCGCTGCGGGGGCGGGGTTACAGACTGAAGCAGGAAACCCCAAGGTACCAAAGTACGACATCGTCGCTCAGTGGACTCGTGACGGGATCGAGACGAAGCAAGCTGTCGAAATTCAAAAGGCGTTTTCTCTCTGCGGCCTGGTGGCTAAGGACAAGTTCGACATAGAAAAGCTGTATCAGCCTCTTCGAGATCTGTTGAGACCGCATGTGGACATGGTACAGTGGCACTCTGCTTATCAACACTTGATCGACGAAGCAGCAGGGCTGGATCAGATCCGCATCTCTGCACCTAACTGGTATACGCCAGGGCAGGATTCATCCAGCCCGTTTTGCTGTCTATCGCATGGGCTTGGAATGGGACCACGCGAATATGCCGGCATACTGACCGAGTACCTGACCACCATGGAGGAACTCGATGACGAATACACGTCTGCTGTAGCGGATGGCAGAACAGAGGCTGATGAGTTGGAGATCTTCGCGGCGTCCAAGATGCACAGCTGGACAGTTGTGCTGAAACGGTCAACGGAGACACTGTCTGAGTTCTCGTATGAAGCCGATAACTCGACAAAGGAAGTGTGCTTGACCAGAGTAGGTAATCTGTACTTTATGGATGCATCGTTTAGCTGACGAGGCGATTGACTTGATGCACAACGAAACATACACATTAGTACAGTACTTGTATACGCAGCTCGAATTAACAGCGGATACATACCTTTTGATGCGGAATATTAACGAGTTGACTCGCGACAACACTCCTCCCATATTTGGACCCTCAATTTACACGGCCTGGACCCTGTTATGGGAACGTACCTCGCAGCAGACGCTGCCATTATGGACTCAGCGCCGTGATCATGGTCGCAAGCTCGATCCCTCTCTCGACTGATGAACAGGCCGCGACTGAGTCCTTCCGTAAGCCGCCCCCTTTGGAGACACAAGAGCCTTCAATGGCGGCTGACTTCGCAACGGATGTCCTGCGCCAAGCCAAAAAGCCGCGCCGTGCTCAACGAACGATGTCGGACTATGTTCCACTACTAGGTGCGGTTCCTCCGACGAGTAACAGGTGCGAGCGCCTGTTTTCTGAGTGTAAGTATGTACTCGAGCAGCATCGTGCTGCAATGCACTCCGTCAACTTTGAGCGACTCATGTTTCTAAAAGCGAACCGCGATATGTGGAATGCGTCCACATTTGCTCCGTAGGTAATACACTATACAGTGAATACTGCGGTATTGCGGATTATTATTGGACTCGATAGTCCACTGGTCTTTGAGCTTCCTGGGTATTTATGTTCCGAACCCCTGCCTGCGTGTGTTCAGAAAATGAACTTCCTGGTCAAGGGCTCGTCCATCATTGTGATCATCGTGTGCGCCGACGCCGGCTGCTACGTCATGATCTACGCTGGCAAAGAGCTCTTCATGCCCTCGGACGACGACACGCTGTTCCCGTACTGCGAGGCCGACTTCCAGAATGGGCCGTACTACATCGTATACCATACCATAGTTATGGACTTTGGATGTCCATACCTCACTTGCTTCGTATTGTGCCTTTTATCAAGAATGACCAATCAGACCCCAAAAGGGTGGCCCTAAGAAAGTGGGGGTAGGGCTAAAGATATCCTCCACGAAGGCAGCGTTTGTATATATACTCGTTAGAGGCGATAAGCAACCAGTCCGATACAGCACATTACACCTGCAAGTTCGCGCCTCTCGAAATACTGCTTGCTTTCCCATCCTGGCACGTCCTCGCGATACACGTTGTAGTTAGTTTCGTCATAATAGACAACGCAAATACCTTTCGCTTGGTGCGCCTTGAGTTCATTCGCGAAAGTTCGGCGCTTTTCCTTGTTGACGTCGTTGTTGCAGGTTGTTGGCTCGATGCACACTTGTTTCACTGTGAGCAGCATGCCCGTCAAAGAGCGGCTAATCGTCGTGGTGTCTACGCGAACTCAGCAGTCCAGAAACAGAATCGCTCGCACGGTGTCCATGGTGTAGGTGCAGTCGTATTTTAGGCACTTCTCTAGGAGATCCTTGGCCACTCGAGTCATCTTAATGTGTCTAGCACCGCCCCGAGGAAGGTCTTCAGCGCGGCCAAGCCTGATCAAGTCGTACGCTGTGAATGAGGGGGTACCGTTGTTTGCGACCAATCGACACGGCGCCACCCCTTAATGACGGGTTTCTTGGTGTTCGGGCCGGACTCGCAAGCCCACGCAGCATGCACCAACTCGTAGATTCGCAAGAATGACACCTTATCACATCGTAGCTTCTTGTGGAACCACGCCGTTCCAGGAATTGGTAGGGCTGTCTCAAATACGCGCATTTCAAAGGTCATCGGTGCCGTGGGGGGGGGTCACCGAAGGCCCCGCTTTTCTGCTACAGCGACTACTGCGCTCACGCAGCTCCCAACACTAAAGCTAACATTGCAGCTGTGACGTCGTCCATGACACAGATGTGCCGCGGCTAGAACACGTGGTGAAGGTGTGCCCAGAACAAGTGGGCCGGAACGTGAACTGCCCGAAGTGGTACAGCGTACAGGCATAGTAAAATGCTATTTTGAAAATCAACCTAGAACGTGGTCCTACATGTACAGACAACGACGCAGAAATCTGGCCGACACTAAAATCCGGCATTTGACTGTTGCACCAATCTGATCTGATAGTAATGTTTTAGCCAATCACAGCACGATTGCAAGAGTATTTACCAATCGCAAGCAACAATAAAACGACTGGCCATGGCACAATTCAAGACTGACGGGGCGCTAATTAGCGTACCGAACCAGAGGCTCCGGGGTTCGCAGTTCGAATGCGAGGGGCACGTTAGCGAAGTGATGGATGCGTGAGTGGATGCATGTGCAGCAGCGGTTGCGGAGTCGGTTAAGTCGGTCCTCTTCATGGAGGGCGTTTGCAGGTGGGATCGACCCTCGTGGCGATGGGATGATAATGTAGGAACGGGTTGTGTTGGAAGACATATATTGCAGTAATTGGGTGCGTTTGAATGGAGCTGGCAAGGCAATTTCGACGCTCCACCGTTGGCGGGGGCGCTGTTGCGTCACGCGTCACGGTGCTCAACAGTCTTGATGGCCTGGAGCTTCGCGTCGGCCTGGCAACAGTCCCGATAGAGATGCAGCTTGAACGGTGTGACCGACACGACCACGCTTGGCGCCGGCAGCCGTGGGTCGTTCTCGTCGACCTCGAGAAGAGAGAGTTTGCTTGGAACGGATCCTCGGCTTGAAACGCTTGGTACTCCTGCAACGGATGGCCAAGCATGTGAGCGTGTCAGCTATTCACAGCGTCCGAGCGATGCGTCATACCCGTTGTTGTTTTTGAAGCGGCTCCGGCGCTTGGTGCTCACCCAAGTACAGGAGCAAGAAGCGACGCCCGCGAACGGTGTCTGGCGTGACTCATAGAAGGCGCGCCTGAATGCGGATGGAGTCGATGCCGTTCTCGGAATCGAGGTTGGTGTTCTCGATGAAGTCGTGTAGGTCTCGAGTCGCATGGATAAAACATTAGTCAGACTATGCTGATTCGAGCTCGTGGCGTGCCTGCATCGATGACTCGACGTAAGCGCATAGCTGTCCGGAGCTTCTTGAGCGGCGACTTGTAGCCGACGACAGGCTGCTTGGTGCGATCGTGCGTCGAAGTAGCTCGTGTCGTCACTGCCGACGAAGCTGGTGGCGACAGCGGCTCGCCCATGAGCGAGACCGTGGTGGGTGTGTCCCCCCCCCGGGCGTTTCGGCGCCGGCTGTGGCGAGCGCATTGGTTTTGGTTGGCCTCTCGGGCGGCATGTTCTGGTGGTGGTGTGGCTGCTCAGCGCTGCTCTTTGGAAAATGATGACAAATGACGATCGAGCTTTCACGAGCACCAAAGCTGCCGCTGCGTGAATGAGCGGCAAAATGTGGGAAGCGGTCGTTGTGCGAAAAAGCTTTTTTAAATGGCACGTGTTGGAGTGACCATCTTGAGACGGGTCATTCAATACAAATAATAAGTAAGACGTCGAAATGAACTTTTTAACGAGAACGGGTGTCATCTTTCTCCGCTACGGGTAAAACGATTCTAAGATCTGGTCATTGTAGTGCTCGGCTCGCTGTTGAGCTCCGGCGCTGGGCCCGACTCGCACACGCTCACCTCCGTTGATCGTTTTATGCATAAACACCCCTCCTTTTCAGATGGGCACTCCATTCACTCTCTTTTTAAATGGGCGGTAGTGAGGTCCATATACTTGGTCCGTCCTACCAAGCAGCAGGACCATGCATGTTGAGCTGCAAGTAAACGCCATTTGAAGGCTGCATCTGTCGCGGGCACCAGTCGTGCAATCCGCCGCGTAAGTATTCGCGTGGTTTGTAGCGAGCAATCGTGCGCCTGTTGAGTAAAACGCCGCGGTGGTGAGAGGGGTTAGTCGAATGCAAGCCCGACGCTGAGCACAAACAGGAGCAGCTTGGGTGTGAGTAGAAGCCCACGCGAGCCGCGAGGCGGGATTAACGGCGGCTCGAACGCGCACGTATGCATGTGATCGAGAGCGACCGAGGGCAGCCGCGTGGTTGACCGTGCACGTGACCAGCAATTGCTCAAGTTCAGCTCGTCGCGAGTCGATCGGCCCTGTCGAGCGCGCCTTCGCGTCGGTTCGCATCGTCGAGGCCAACGTTTGTACGTTTGTGCGGGCGGTGAGTGGTTGGTGTCACCGAAGGTGCGGTGGCAGTATGTTGGAATTGTCTTCGCGGCTGTGCTCATGAATGGTTAGCAGGGCGATGTCGAAGAATGCAGCTGTGTTCTGAACGACGAGAGAGAGCGCGGATGCGGCAATGAGTGTATTAATCGCGCGGTATGCTGTGTACATTCGTTGCTATGCGTGCTTGTTGCAACCGCGATTCTAATCGAAACCAATGTGTATGGGGTAGTCGTGCTACGAGTGCGCGGTCGAAAGCTGCCCGTTGCGACGAGCGATGCTCAAACCGGCAGTTGCAAGTCGGCTCGACCATCACCACTGCGGTCGTCGATTATGGCCGACGAGGCGTCGGCGTCATGTTCCTTGAACCCGTCGACACTGGCTGGTATATTGGCGAGTACGTTGGCGAAGTCATCACTTGCCGCGAGGCACACGAGCGCGCTGCTGGTGCGCATCTCCGTTTCTCATCATGGCGATGAATTCACGACTGACCCTGCTGCTACGTAGAAGTACCAGCACGAGAAGCACTCGTACAGGCTCCAAATTAGCTGTATCCGGGATAATTATCACTCCTGACCGTAAATACATCAAAGTTT
>KV736285.1:3634-17070 GCA_000500225.2 Phytophthora pinifolia | reverse complement strand
CCCGCTGATTAAGCCGCGCAGGCCCACATCGGCAGTACCCGACGATCGCGTGTAGGATATCCGCGCGAACGTCACACCCCTGAACCCAGGAAGGAGCAGTCCAGCCCCCCACACTACCTCGATCACCACTGACGTCTTCTCGAGTCCATCAAGAAGAGCGTAACCCGCCTAGCCGTCGGGTACACAAGGTGAGCGTATTGGAAGAGATCACACCCGATCAACGGAGTACCCCCTCCGACAGTCGGCAGTTCGGGCGCCCAGTCGGCAAGCTCGGATCACATCATCAATTTTTGTGATCCCGCTTCGCCACACGTGCGGGAATCGGATACGAAGACGGGTCGACGGATGAGAAGCGCGAGCACGTGGAGTTGTTCATCAACACCCTTGATTCATTGGAGCAGGAGCTGTTAGCACGCCTCACGTTGATGGAAGTGCCCAATGCAGCTGTACTAGAGAAGAAGCTGCGCGCCCGCCAACCAGGTTTGATTCAGCGGAAGAAGACCCTGTTCGGCTCGAACAAGTTTCGCCAGAAAGCGCCCACGCCGCCACAGTCAGCCCGCGCAGTCAACGCAATCCAGCCCGAGGCTGAAGAGTATGACTCGGGACGCGAGTCCGAAGACGACGATGACCAGATGTACGGCCAAGATCGGGATGAGGAAGATCGAGAAGCCCCGACGCTGGTGAGCCAGGTCGCGACCGCCCACGCTGTCGCCAATGTGGATCGCACCGTAACTCGGAAGGAGATTGCTGCAGCATGCTGACGTGTCAGAAATGCGGCGGTCACCACCCGACGGAAAAGTGTTTGCGAGCCTGCAAAGCCTGTGGAGGGATGCACGAAGCCGGAGAATGTCCGATGGAGGAGTTCTTCAACCAGCTACGTCAATGGTACGACCCGAAACAACATGCGGGAATGCTGCCACCCACGACCGAAAAGATGTTAAACTAGATCGCTCGCTGGCGTGGAAACCAGTACGAGACGAGCGATTTGTATCCGTCTATGCATTTGTGGTCAGGAACGCACAAGTATCCGTTAGTGAGAGCCCCGTCACCCAGTATGTGGATCAAACTTGGAACGTACCAGCCCAGAACGGAGTCCAAAGGTCTCGACCGTTCAATTCGTTGATGAATATGCGCGAGAGGAACCGTTGGGAGTGCTTAACTTGCAGCGGAAGAACGACGCGGGTACGGGAAACGGTACGCGCCGAACAAATGGTACCGACAAGCGAAGATCCATGGGAAGTTGAATAACCGTCGTGCTACACTGTTGTTGGATACAGGCGCCGGTGTCCATCCTGGACACCACCTTTGCTCGTGAGGTAGGTTGCCAAATCAACACGAGTGTGACGCATACGTGCATTGGCATTCGCGACGAAACGTATTACACGACGGGAAAAACGAAGATCAAGATCACCCTCACGGGTAACTTGGTTTACTTTCTGGATATCTGGGTTGGGCCAAACCGCGATGAACTTCATGGCACCGGCCGGTGTACGCGACACGGCCGACGGAACAGCATGTCTACCAGACGTAGTCTGCGTCCAGTTACTTGGGAGACGAGCGCTATACGGCGCCAAGTCGCGCTCGGTCAAACTGACGAGAACCGAGAGGATCGACGTGGGACACACGCTCGAGGTCGCACTGCGACCAGATCGGACCCTGCCACAACTGTGGGTTACAAACGGAAAACAGTGGGTCTCCAGCTTGGTCAAAAGCCAAGTCGGACGACGCATGTACTATCGGCTAGTGAACAGCCTCACGCAACTCATGGCCTACCACATGCCGCTCGTCAACGACTTGCTGGAAGACCTGGGCAAGTATGTATGGTTTTGCTCGCTGGATATGGCAAGCGGCTTCTGGGTAGTGCCAATGACGGCGCAGGCCCGGCTGATTTCGGTGTTCATCACCGACTTGGGCTCTTCGAGTGGCTGTGTATGCCGTTTGGAATGTGCAACGCTCCGCAGATATATCAGCGGTTCTTAGACAACGCGGCCCACTGTGATAGTCGGCCTTGCAGTCCCTTGGATCGGAATAGCCAAGCCAACGTTATATGACGTGTTAGGACGCGTATCTTTCGTCCTTCCAGCATCGTGAAGCAGTCGTTGAGGATCCGTAACAACGCCAAGATCTCATTCTCGACGATGCTGTAGTTCAACTCATTGGGCTTCAGCATGCGGCTGGAATACTTCACGGGCATGTGCACGTCGTCATGGACTTAGCCGAGATCGCCTAGTCAGTTGCGTATACGGATCGCGGTCTTCATCACAATGTTTCAACATCGGGGTCTCTGCGAACTTAAGTTTGAGAGCGTCGAAGGCACTCCGAGCGTGGACCCATCTCTCTTGCGAACGTTCTTCTGGCTTGGCGGCGAACTCTTCAAAATCCGCGTCCGAAAGCGAGTACAGAACCGTCGCGTAAATCGCGAAGTCGGGAATGAACCGGTGGTAGTTATTGAGACTACCCACGAAAGATTGCAGACCCTTAAGCGTACGCGGGAAGTCCAGCTTTGTCAGCGCGCCGCGATTCTTCGGCTTTGCTTCGAGACCTTTCTCGGATATGTGGTGACCTAAGTAGCCGACTTTCGACATTCCCCACTCGCTCTTCTCCACACTGATGGACAGGTGCCACTTCTAGCAGACATCCAGGAGACGTTCGACCTTATTGCACAAGTCGTCCCACGACGTCCCTCCGATCAGTATGTCGTCGATGTACGAACGTCGCCCTAAGACAGAGTGGATTCCTGGAGGTTCCGATTCTCCGTCATCGAAGATTCCCCGTCCGTCACGATCCGTCGCCATGAAACCGTACAACGCCATATTCTCGCCCTGGACACTAGAGATCTGCAAGTCAATCAAAGGAGAGGATAAGATTCTCGGGACGTTAGCCAACACCGAGGGCCATCTCTAAAGCATAGAGACGATTCTCAAGGAAGCAAAGCTTTCAGCGGATCCACTCCAGGTCCGACGACGGTGCCAAAGGCACGGGAGCTGAGAGCTCCGGAGTCCCACATGACTCGCGAGAGCGGCCGAGATCGTCCACCACCGGCGCTGCTCGAACGCGGTGGGAATCTCCACTATCATGTGGAGTGGGTGCTCCAGGAGAGGAAGCACCAAGGGAACTGGTGAAGTGGCGCGATGTATCCAACCTCGCTGAGCCGATTGAACGGCTCCGGGTTTATTGCCCGAAGGCGGTCGCGATCTGGCAAAAGAAGCGGCAGCCTCGTAGGTGACACGCTGCTTCTTAGCAGCGGCACGAGGCACGCGCACCGATTGTGCGGCGTGCACGGGCTCATGGCCAGATGAAGCTGCCTTTTTGCGGAGGGCAGCCATCGCACCTTTGAGCTGGCGCTTACCGGTAAGGTGAGCAAATTGGACCCGTATGTCCCGTTGGGTCAAGATGTGATCCAGCTGAGCTCCAGCACGGAGCTCTTTGGCGGGTAGTCCTTTGAGGTCAACCCAATGCCAAAAGCGGGTTTCCACTTCGGCGTCAGCGAACGTCCCTTGTAGGGGTAACCCCATACCGGGTGGAGTCCACCCTTGTTCTCAGGCTTCTTGCGCCAAGAGGTGAACTCCTTGAGTGCTGACGCATCAAGGTTCTCATTGAAGAGAGCCTGGCTTACGGCGAGCGATCGCTCGTAAGCCCCGGTAGACGTGAAGTTACCAAGCAGCCCCCGGGGTTTGGCGAGCTGCTCCAGAAAAGCCTCAGCGCCACAACCCGGTTTGGGAGCGTAATACCCATCCGTTATCGACTTGGGAGCACGTCGGCCGCCTGGCGAGCGTGTAGGTAGTCTTCCTGACGCACGTCGAGGTCGTTCGAGATCTCACGGGGAGACTGCGATATCCCCCCGGGCTCACGGCCAGCGCGAAGCGAGTCTGAGACAAGCAACCAGGCCAAGCGCACGACTGGCGAGGCTGGGGTGGCCGGGGCTGCGCCAGTACCAAGCGACGGGCCTGAGAGCCTGTGGACGGGCGGTGGAGAGGCGGGAGCGGCAGCGCGCCAGTAGTCGTGCTAGTGATGGACCAAGCCAAGATACAGCTTTGATGCGTGGTGCTCCCGGTAAGAGGAAACGAGGACGTCGGAAGGGGTAAAAAAAATAAGCCGAAGACATCGACTAACGACGCGCAGCCTAGAAAGCGGGCCCATGTGACCAGTGGACGTGGGCAAAAGCCTAAACGCAGCCTCAACTCTGCGTTGACACGCGAATCCGCAGTGAATGTCCAGGGTGATGTCGGTGCTGCGACTCCAAGAATCCGGCTGAAGTGCAAGTGGGGATAGCGGCTACTAATGACGCTGAAACCTCAACGGGAGCAACCACCGCCCTCGATGAGCAGGGAACTACTACGACTTCTCCAGGATGTTCGAGGTCCAAGACAGAACAGACTTCCCTCTATTCTGTCAATGTACGTTGATACTCTCGCGGCGTTTTCTCCAGTGAAGGAGGGGTTTATTTCGCAGAAGAAGAAGTACGTCGGTGTTGGGAATGCGTTTTTGGTGGGGAGGGTGTGCCGCAGCGTGAAGAAGTCCTTGTTCCAGATCAACTGGTTGGATTCGCAGTTCCAGAATCAGGTGGAGACCCTGAATTTGAGCGCAGTGCTGCAAACTATCGCTCGATTCACGGCAGTTCCGCTGGACTTGCATGGGGCCGCATGTGTGCAGTTGATGAAGGTGAAGAAGTGAACATTGATGCAGAGATGGGGGTGTTCGAGCAGTTCATGGAACCATTTGAACCGCCAGTTGAAGTTCCAACGACGGTAGCAGAGGTCGAGGCTATCAAGAACATGCGCTTTGAACCTGGTCTAGAAAATGTTCCGCCTACAGACTTGTACCAGCACGCCGATGGAAGCACCACGACCCGCCTACGGCCAGAATTTAACCACATCTTTCAGCGCTCCGCCTCCGCCAGCTCATTTGCGTACATTCCTATTTCATTTTGGCAGCAAGTTGTCGGAGAAATATATACCTACGCTCGCATACACAGCATAGCGTTGGCGAAACAAGTCTCGCCGGATGAACTCATGACATTTTTCTTGGTATCCTTTTCGGCATGGCGTTGATCGACAAGGGAGATACCGGGGCTTGCGAGTGGACGATATGATCTTCGGCGGTTCATCAGTAGGACTAGATAATGTAATGTCGCTGAGGAGCTTCAAGGACTTGTGCAAAGTTTTCTGTTTTCAGTGCGTACACCCACGTGCAGCAAAAAACGCTACGATCCGCCCATTGTTGATGTAACGGGGCATCCATTAGAGTGATGATCAATGATTATTTGGTGTGGTGCACACACATGGTGTGGTGCACACAAGTGTCACACACACCACCAGCTTAAGTACGATTCGAACTTAGGTGACGACTGCCAACCAGCCAGCCATTGAGAAACATGTTACTTCGAAGGTGCATTAATCATGCAGTTTACAGTAAGGAGGGACTTATGAGCAGATTAATAAAGACTCAATTTAACTCTACCCCGAAAGTGTATAAGTTTGATACTCGGTATCAAGAAACGACTGGAAGGCCAGGCCCTCCAACACTTACAACAAGGACGCCAGGCGTCTGTTGTGGTTAGCGCGTTAACGCTTAAGGTGCGTGTGACCCCCGGCACACCTGGTACGAGCCCTACCTCCCAGGTTGGAGAGTGCGAACGCCACTTGCGCTCGCGACTCGTAGATCTGCCCAGCGCTAAGCGCTATCTCGATCTCACGAGTCCAGAAGACAAGACCTCCGGACTCCTTGTCGTCAAACGTCGGTACCGACATCTTGACCGGCTTAGTACTGCCTTGCCGCGGAGCAAACGGAGTGGAACCCGTCGAGTTCACCTGCGCCGTGCCCTGCACATCAGCTCGCATCGTTGCATGAGCCGCTTCCTGCGCAGCAGCGCTCACGTGAGCAATCAGCGACGACTCGTACTTGTAGAGGCGTTCCACGCGCGCTCTTTGCTGCTCTGCAGTTAGACTGGGGAATCCAGTGAAAGCCCATCTTCTCCAGTGGGCGTCCGAGAGATGAGGAAGGTCCTGCCAGGACGGCAGCCTGCTCCCTGAGTCATCCCTACTCACAGAGATCTTGATTGTAGAAAACCGCGCCGGTCACGGGGGTGACTACAAGTGCTGTGCTTGGGCGATGGTCCGAGAGACGTCATCCCCGGGGAATTTCTCCTCGTGGTCGTTCATGGAACAATAGCTCCTCTCGACATTCCTGCTAGCCAACGTGTCGCTCCTTGCTCTTGCGATGCAAGAAATAAAAGCGGTCGCTTCAAGATTATGTCATGGAGTTGCAGGACCTCGAGGCCGCAATGGCCGGTGCCCCACTCTCCAAGGACGTCAAGGTGACGGTTTTCAGGGACGGGGTGCCTCCGGGAGCGGTGCGCACCGAGCTCTTCCGGAGACAGGCGAAGTCCCTCAGCGACGCTGTCCACATCGTCATGATGGAAGACCACTGTGTGCGCGCTGCGCAATGGTGCACGAGTCGTTCGGAACCCACTCATCTGCGGTCAAGGCGGCTCGTCCCCAGTGGAACCAACATGCGAGTGGTCGCTGCTTCGGTTGTAACCTGCTAGGTCACTTCCGTCGGAACTGCCCAACGAATCCGTGGAAGGCGGGTCGTGGCAAGGCCACTCCGTCTCTCAACAGGGCTGAATCTACGGAGTCGGTAAACGACGACTCCGAGTAGGTGGGGGACGCCATGCTGGGAGGCTTCGCTCTTCCTCGAGGCAGGTGGCTCTGCCACCCCCATCCGCGTTATGTGGGCAGGCTCGTAGTCAGGTCGACGCGACAGAGCGTCGGCCAAGACATTGAGCTTGCCAGGCTTGTACTCGACGCGGAAGCTGTACTCCGCGAAGAATAACAGCCGGCGAGCCATCAAATGCGGCGAGTTGACCGCAGTCCGCAAGGACGCGTGGTCCGTGTAGATCACGAAGGGCTTGGTGCCCAGGAGGTGCACCCTCAATTTCAAAAGGGCGTACTTTATGACAAGGAGCTCCTTGTCATGAACGGGATAGTTCCGCTCGGCAGCCTTAAGCTGCCTGGACTGAAACGAGATCGCTCGTTCGTGTCCGTCATCATCGCCTTGCAAAAGCGCACAGCCTATTACATAGTCGGAGGCATCACAGACGATACTGAATGCTTTTGACTCGTCCGGCAACGCCAGGATGGCAGTTTGTTGAAGGCTCTCCTTGATTGCGTCAAACGCATCTTGGTGCTGGTTCTCCCAGCACCAGTCGGCATCCTTCTTCAGGAGTTCCGACAGTGGTCGAGCCTTCTCGGCGTAGTCCACACTATATAGTTCGCCAGACCTAGCCACTTGCGAAGGTCCTTCGGGGACCGTGGTGTCGGCCAGGCCGATATGTCCTTGATCTTCTCCGGATCAGCGCGTACACCTGCGCGGCCGACAAAGCAGCCACGGAACCTGATTTCCTCAGCTGCAAAGACACACTTGCCAGTATTGGCATAGAGCTTGTTGGCTCTCATGACCGTCAACACTTGCCGGAGATGCTCTACATGCACCTCAATAGCCGTCTTGCTGCCTTCAGCATGGCTATGGACGACTATATCGTCAAAGTATGTCTGCGTGAATGCACGCAAAGGCCGGAAAAACTGCGTGACCAGGCGATTAGAGGTAGCCGGGGTGTATTAACAGTCCTTGTGGCATCACAAGCCACTCCCAAAGCATACCGCTCGGGGACACTCGTCATCCGAGGAGCTGCCAAACAGACTTACCAGGAGGCGGTGAGTATCGCCGCCATCACTAGGCGGCGACCGAGAAGCTCCGCGCTTCTTGGCAGCAACTGCCTTGGCTCGCGCCAGACCATGATCTAGAGTGAGCTTGCGTGGCGGAGTGTCCACCTCGCAGGCAAACGCTGACGCTCAGACTCCTCCGGGTCACTGTCTTCAACAAACTGAAGACGACCTCGAGCTCATCCATGAGCGCTTGGTTGGCCGTGTGGATGCGACGGCCTGGAGCTGCAGGCACCGCTGCCGCTGAAGCACCATAAGGTGTCGGGGCATTACCGCTAGGAAGATGGATCCCGCGAGGACTTCATCTCGAGAAGCGCTCGCGCACTGTCCGTTGGAGGCGAAGGCATGAGATGCCGGGCTCTGAGAAGAGCCTGTGAGCGCGAGTGCGAATTGCGTAATGCACTAGGAGCAAAGAAATAAAGTTGCTCCAGTTGGCGAGTCAAACCCCGTCAATAGAAAGGTCTCTGAAAAGGAGAAGACCAGGTGGTCTTCCTCTAAGTGGGGGGGGGTAACGGGACACCAAGAGAATGTGTGTGCTGTTGCACAGGGATTAGCGAGGCGTCAATCCCATTGGACGAAAAGGTCCCGTCCGTATTAAGCGGGCCTACGTTGTTACATATGCATATTCGGGGTACGACAACCCGTTATCCTCTGAGCCAACCATTGGTCAGTTGATTAGATTTCATTATAGGAGTCTTCTTGTTTGTAGTGCAGGCCAAACAGAGCCCTATAAACGTATTGTCTTAAACTTACCATCTATTTGGTTAACCGTCCCGTGAGACCAGGGACTAGTGGACGGTAGTCCACTGGAAGTATTGCATACTTCCCGTACTTCCTCTGTGCAAGGTGCTGTGTGCCCCGTCACATCAGCACTGTCAGAATCGATCACAGACGCGACTGGCTAGCACAATCGGACCCATCGCGTATTCAGACTCACCATGGGCATCTGCGAAAGTCATCATCCTGAAGAAGAACGGTCTCGATATTCGGATGTGTATCGACTACAGGATCGTGAACACTTTCATCAAGTTGTCGCACTATCCACTGCCACTCATCGATGATCTCCTGATCCGTTTCGATCAGCAATGTCTGGATTTGGCGAGTGTTTTTTGGGCTGTCAGGATAACTGAGCGGGCCAAGTTGATCTCTGCGTTCACGTGCCCATTCGGACTTTTTCAATGGGTCCGGATGCGTTTCGGTCTCAAGAATGCGCCACTGGTTTACCAGTCAGTCGTTGACAATTGTCTCTGGGGATTCGTGCGATTACCGCCTAAGGAGGAAGCCAATGTGGATCCAGAAGTGCAGGAATTCCTAAAGCTGGATCCTGTGGGATCTCGAAACCCTGACGGAAAGCGTGCCTAAGGTGATGTACCAGCGCATCGTGGACGCCATCTTGGCGATCGCATGCATCGTGCACTTGTCAAGGACTGCTCGTCGTACAACACAATCTTTGAGACCTGCCCTTCCGCTGTGGAGACATCACGGTCTCCATTGTGCTCACTTTCGTGACGTGCGTGCTGTTCCTGGCGACGGAGCTTCGCTCATGTGCATAATGCAACATGTCTGAATACAGCGTCTTGGGAACCTCAACCATGTCCCGAGGCCGATCTCTGGTGGGGACACTCAGGCTATACAAGACGTATCGTCAGTTTAGAGCGGAA
This sequence comes from Phytophthora pinifolia, assembly GCA_000500225.2. Classification (NCBI taxonomy): domain Eukaryota; phylum Oomycota; class Peronosporomycetes; order Peronosporales; family Peronosporaceae; genus Phytophthora; species Phytophthora pinifolia. The sequence continues at coordinate 7,685 of KV736285.1, read as the reverse complement.
TCATTAGCGACCTTGGCGAGTTTCCGGACTTGAGCATGTGACAGATCTCTCACCCCNCCCCCTTCAGGAACTTCTTGAGACACCGCAAGTACGCATCCTTGTCTTGATGGACCTTGATGCGTCGCCAGCGTTCTGCTTGGAACTCAACGGGTCCCATTAGCTCGCTTTCCTCTGAGTCATTGCGGGTCTGCGCACGAGTTATGGCTGCAAATACTGTGGCTGCCATCGGCAGGGGCGCTGACTCGGGGCCTGGATCTTCAGGCTCAGAACTCTGAGGTTGAACTCCTTGCACGCTTGTTGTCATAGCTTCATGAGCTTCTCATGGATCCTGGACACTAGTTGCAAGTGTGTCATCTCGTCTGAATTTTCGATCGTCTATGATTCCCTGAGTGCGAGGGTCTCGGAAGTCAAGTAATCAGCGGCTTGGTTGGTTCACGTGTATCAGCCTCACCACCTTGAAATTTTCTTTTAGCACCTCAAACTCAGCGAGCTTCCTCTGCAGACTGGGTTCATCAGACCTTGAGCTTGCTGGTGGATGGCAATCCGAGAGTCTCTGACCGCCATGATATCCTGAATACCACGAGCCAGTGCCATTTGTAAGCCCAGAGTACTACCGTGACGTCCGTCAGGATGCAAACCCGAGCTTCGGTCACGTTCCATCCAGGGAGCTACACCCGCAACTTCCCAGGCGTGTAGAGGTCTTCGCAGCACCGTCAAAACTCAGGATGCATCCTTCACAGTCTGCCTCCAACACCTCGACGCTGATCTGCACAGGCGGTTTGACACGCCCCTTGGCTGGAACCAGGTTTTCTGAAATGTCCAGGTGCTCTCTTGGCGTGATGCCAGCACCCCGAATCGCGGCCAACCCATCCTCGTCGCGTTGTACTCTACGGATCTCCAAGTTCCAATGTGACACTTTCAGACCCCACTTCACGTTTCTGCCGTCGGCAGATGGAGAAGTCAGGAGCCATTTCAGCACTAAACATCTGGTGAACACCATGATGACCGGACTTGATTCTATCAGGGTCCGAAATGATTACAGGACGCAATGACCTCCTTTTCTGTGATGTGGTACCTGAGTTCCGTATCGTTCAACACTCGTCATGTGAAACGGACCGGGTGGATAATTCCATCATACTCCTGTCCGAGGACCGCCGAGGCAACCCACTGATTTGCGTGAGGAATGATCACGAAAGGTCTTGTGCAGTCTGGATGTCTGAGCAATGGGGTCGAGACAATCTTGAGCTTCAGAATTTCGAAGGCTTCCTTGCCCTTGAGAGATTCCTTCCGGCGCGAATCTGCTCCTCCGTCAGCTCGTAGAGTACGGCGGCGAGTACAGGTATGTCCTCAATAAACTTGTTGTAGTAATTCAGACTTCCCATGAAACTCTGGGCCCCCTTGAGCGTAGCTGGAAATGGTAGATCTTTGACACCCTTCGCGATCTTGGGAACCGCCCGGATACCTTCAGCACTAATCTCGTGAGAGAGGTAAGGAATCACTCGATTGCCGAACTCACTCTTGGGCAAGCTCATTGTGATATTCCAGTACCGCAGTCTGAATAGTAGCGCGTTCAGGTCTTCACAGAGCTTGTCCCAAGTGGGCGCCCCATACGCAATGCCGTCGATGTATGATCTTCGTCCGAGAGACGGGATCCATCTGAGACGGAGCTGGTATGTTCCTCTGGAACACGGTCATCTCTTGTGTCAGGGGTGAAATCTCAGAAGCTTTTCGCTTGAGCACGCCCAGTGCCAGCACGTAGCAGAACCCGCGCACGAAGGCCGAGTAGCACGCGAGCCGGAGATGATGGCCGAGCCACTGCTCAGTTGGCCGGACGAAAACTCGATGGACCCGAGCGACAGAAGATCATGGCGATAATTGGGTACACGATCTGGAGCGCACGGATGAGGAGGCGCTCTGGCGAGAGAAGACTTGCAGTCATGGCGGTTCCTCTGCATGGCTTTGTGGTGATCAATACCATGCAAGGCAAAATGCAGAAAGAAAAACTTCGGTCGAGTTACAGCGGCAGTGACTTGTTCTCGAACTAGCCTGACAGCAGGACCACCACAAATGCAGGCGCGATCCGGGCTGAGAAACGAGCAAGACCTTCGCGGCGCTCGGCGCCACTCGATTTGACCAACGTCGCGACCAGCGAACGGGCAATCGATAAGCATTTCAGTTGAAGGCACAGGCGACCGGCTGGGTAGATCTACTGCACTAAGCTAGCGAGACAACGAGGACTGTTCGATCGGAGTTGAATGGGCCTGACTGAGTTATTGCCGTGCTGCTATTCGCAAACTGCGTCCACTTCTTCAGCGGCACCTGATGGGTACAGCTTGTTGCGCGTTTATTGTCGCCGACATTGAACAATGAGCCAGGAATTGTGACACCCAGGGTAAGACATCGTGCCGGAGAGAGATCTTGCACGTTTATTGTCGCCGACATTGAACAATGAGCCATGAATTGTGACACCCAGGGTAAAACATCGTACCGGAGATATATCTTGCTCAATAGAAGCGTTTAAGAGCTCAATAGATAGCTGAGAGTGCCTACCACGTAAATAGCACAAGACAAGGAAGCCGATGCACTCTTCACCTCTAAAAATATGGCGTCCAATCACGAGTGCACCCCAGGAGAGAAGCGGATAGTGAATGCACACGGGTTTTTCGACGCGCAGAAAACCGAGGGCTTTTTAAAGGCACAAGGACAAAATAACTGCATCAACGGTGTTGGGGTGGCAAGCCACCAGTTATTTTGTCCTTGTGCCTTTAAATGCAGTGATGAGGTTGGAGCGCGAGTCCCCTCGCACCAATTTTGAGGCAATATAGCTTTTAGCTCTGAAAGTTCATATATGTACAAAGCTTGGCGACAACAGGCGAGGTTTTGACACGTACAGAAGATCGCCAACATAAATTAATTGTATGCTTCATAATCCGTCCGGTTCTGTCCTGTGGGCAGTACAGAATATCTCCAGTAAAAAAAAGACGGAACCAACTTACCAGCATCTTAGGAGCTTGTTCGAATCCTCTTGAGTCTCCACGCGTTCCCGATGCTCCACGCGCGCAGTCACCACGAAGGGCTCTTCAGAAGACCGATCCCTGCGTGCAATGTTGAAGTTGCCTAGAGTCATCAGGGTACCACGGTGCTGGCTAGGAGCGGCACGGGCGTGCCGAACCGAGCGAGCCCAGCGCCCGGCCTCCTGGCACGCCGCCCGTGTGACGGGTCACGGGACATTCTCCCCGACCATCAGTTTGTCGTCCTCGACGAACGTCCGGGTGCTGGGCGAGCTCCAGACGTAGCGTTCTTGAGCGTTCCTCCATTGCACGCAGCTCAGCCGAGATCGCAGTTGCGGGTCGGGCAGCCCAGGTCGATCAGGGCCGAGGCGACGTTGTCCAGGGTGTCGAGGCCGACGGAGCCGCCGTTAGCCGCCAGGACGCGGCGCATCTGGCTCCAGAAGGCGACTTGGGCATTACGCATTGTCAATAAAATATAAGATGACGGGTCAACATAAGAAACGACTCGGACAACGAAGCGGGGGAGAGTGACGCGTAGGGAGCATTTTCTGTATCATTTCTTAGTTTGCATTCATTGCTGTGGCGTGCAATCAAATGAGACGTCTTCTTCTAAACATTTTCTATTGGCTCTCGCTTTCGAGGCAGTGGTGTTAAAGGCGTGTCATGATCAGAAATGTGGCCTGCGAAAAGGCAGGGCATTTCCAGCTTCTTCGCGATCACCTTGGACGCCGCTCTCGACCTCCGAGTTGTGCTTGAAAGTGAGTTCGGATACCATTCTTGGGTTGCTATGAAGCAACTCAGATTAGACTCATTTTTGGTTCCGTATGGAGACGATCGGCAATATCATGCGATACCAGTGCAGTCTGATGTGGTAGGGCGCAAAAGTCTTCAAACGATGGCTCGCTTGATCTAACATGTGCAGGATCGAAACGAACGCTCCGTACTGCAGGCATTTGCAGAATATGAAGACGTTGCCCAGAATGTTTATGTTTGCAGACCTCGCAGAGAACCAACTGTAATGTTTTATCTGTATTGAGTGC